>PVKV010030163.1:0-22612 GCA_004027835.1 Alouatta palliata | reverse complement strand
AAAAAAAAAAAAAAAAAAAAAAAAAGACTAGGACATTAAAAAACAAGTATATATACAGAGGAAATTAGAAAGTGACTGCACATGCACGGGGAAAGCTGCAGGCTTAGAAAACACCTGAGAAGATCTTAAGTTTACACCCCAGGCTAATCTTTGGCAAAGAGACAACCTACAGCAATAAAAAGAACCACAATAAATAAAAACAATAACAAAAAGCAGCAAACACCAAGGAATGGGAAGAATCTGATTTCCAAAGTTCTCACATTATTAGATTCAAATGTTTAATTTTCAACAAAAAAATCACAAGGCATAGAAAGATGTGGGGGGGAACCCCACAAGAGCTGAGGCAAGGGTCTGAAGCCTCAGCATGTTCTCATATAAACATAGAATTATAAAAGAATTAGAGATATAGTTACGCACTTATTCCTCTATATAGAATAATAAATAATCACATAGCTATTCATATGTAATCATAGATATATACATATATATATAATCATATAATCTTTAAAATAAGTCTCAGGTCAAGAAGTATGGGACTGAAGTGGCATTAGAAAAGAGATGACCCTAAGGCAAGATGCTCTAAGTCCTCTGTCACACCTGCATAAGTGCTGCTGGAGGACACCTAAGCTGTGCAACTGTGTCAGCACTGTGAAAGCACCCGCTGTTTAGCCAGCTAGGGAAGGAGATGTTCAAGATGGCTGAGACGTCTCCTTCCTCGGGGGAGTGAGGAGAAAACTCCACCTCTCCAAGCTCTTGTGGTAGGCCTGATGGCTATCAGGGAGACCCACAGACATCTGGGGACTTAAGTGTCTCTATGTGGTGCTGTGCTTCAGCGGTCACGTTCCATGTCTACTTTCAGGTTCTGCTTCTGCACCTGGTTCCTCTTTTTCTTAAAAGATAAGAATTAGTAATAGTAATGTAAATCTTAGTGACCTTGTTATTTCTTGACAAGTATGAAAAAAGTGCTGACGCCTTAGGTTTTTTCCTCGCCTCGGCTTCTTCAGAGTCTTGGGCCCCTGTCTCTAAGACACGTGATTTACTTGACCCTATCACTGACCACCATGACCTCATCTTACCTACCCTTCCCCCTGCTTTGTACTCAGTAAAAGTCAGAGCGTCCGGGCACTCGGGGCCACTGCCAGACTCTGCGCTTTGGTTGGCAGTGTACTCCCGGGCCCAAACTCTCTTTCTCTGTCTCTGTGTCTTGTGTCTTTTACTTCCACAGTTTCTTGTCTCCACACTAGCAGAGAGGGACTCACGGGACCCTGTAGGGCTGGACCCTACAGAAAGAAACAGGAAAATATGGCACATTCAAAGGAAAAAATAAATCAATCAACAAAACCAGTCCCTGATTTAGTAGATACGACAGCAGATCTACTAGACAAAGACTGTAAAACAACTCTCCTAAAAATGCCCAAGAAAGATGTGGATAAAATCAAGAAAGTCATGTATGAACAAAATGGAAATATCAAGAAAGAGATAGAAAGCCTAAGAGAGAAACCAAAAATAAACGGTGGCATTGAAAAGTACAAAATCTGAAACAAAAAATTCAGCAGAGGGGTTTAAAGGCAGAGTTGAGCAGCCAAAAGAAAGAATCAGCGATCTTGAAGACAAGACAGTGGAAATTATCAAGTCTGAGGAACAGGGAGATAAAAGATTGAAAGAAGGATGAACAGATCCTAAGGGACCTGTGGACACCACCAAGCAAATCAGCATATGCATTGGGGAAGTCCAAAAAGGAAAAGAGAGAGAGAAAGGGGCAAAGAAAATATCTGAAGAAATAATGGCTAAAAACTTACCAAATTTTATGAAAGACATGAATATAAACCTCCAAGAATCTCAATGAATGCCAAGTAAGATGAATTGAAAGATACCCAAACCAGGGCACCTTATTATGCAACTTTCAATAGACAAAGACAGAAAAATTTTGAAAGCAGCAAGAGAAAAATGACTCATCACATACAAGTGATCCTCAATGAAACTGTCAGTTAATTTCTTTTTGGAAACTTTGGATGCCAGAAGGCTGTGGGCTGATATATCCAAAGTGCTAAAAATATGTTGACCAAGAATGCTGTATCTGGCAACACTGTTTCTCAAAAGTGAGGGAGAAATTAAGATATTCCCAGATAAACAAAAGCTAATAGTTTGTTACCACTACACCTGACCTGCAAGAACTGCTCAAGAGATTTCTGCAAAGTGAAATGAAAGGATATTAGATAGGAACTCAAAGCTGTATGAAGAAATAAAAATTCCCCCCCCACTCCTTTCTTCCTCATTCCCTCTTCTCTCTCCTCCCTCCCTTTCTCTACCTTCTCCTCCCCTCACCTTCCTCCTTCCTCTTCCTTCTTCTTCCCTTGTCTATCCCCTGCCTCTGCTTCCCTCCTCTCCTGTTCTTGCCCATCCCCTCCCTGCTCAGCCCTCATCCCGCTCCTGTGACCATCGCTGTGGTCACATGGGTGCACCGCTGGATTTAAGCTTAATCTGACTTGTGCTCAACATAGTAGCTTGGCTATGGGGTGTGCTGACTGAGCTAGTCTTGAGGTCCTGGAGAAGGGGGCTGGAAGGGTGCCCACAGCCACCCCCCCGCATTAGTTTGGGGCTGGTGCAGGCACAGGAGGCCCAGCTGACACTGGAAACAGTTATCCAGACACTGGAGAGCAAAGTCCTGTGCCAGGAGAAGTGCTTGATCACGTGGGACCTGGCCCAGGACATTGAGCCGGTCAGCCTGCCTGCCCACATCAGGGAGATTGTCACCTGCAACCTCTCCCAGCCTGAGGTTCCAGTCCCACTGCAGGCCACAAAGATGGCACCACTGCTGTCTCTGCAGGAGGAGAACCAGCTGATGCATCAGCAGGAGATGTCCCATGTGGAGGACCTGCTGGCCCAGAGCCGAGCCAAGCAATGAGCTTGCCATTATATACAATGTGCTGGAGTCTGGGGAGCTGGAGACGCAGGAGCCCAGGGGACTGGTAGGGCAGAGCATGGAGTTGTGGAGGCAGCTGAAGGAGGAGCAGGCCTCTTACAGCACAAGCTGCAGGCCTACCAGGAGGGCCAACAGCGACAGGCCCAGCTTGTGCAGTGGCTGCCGGCCAAGATTCTCCAGTACAAGAAGAGGTGCAAGGAGCTGGAGCAGCAGCTGCTGGGGAGGTCCAGAGAGCTGGAGCAGCAGTGGATGAGGGGCACAGAGCACAGTCAATACCTGGAGGGCCCTCATCTGGCTGGAAGAGGAGCAGCAGAGGAGTGCCAGCCTGGCCCAGGTGAATGCCATGCTCTGAGAGCAGCTAGACCAGGCAGGCTTGGCCAACCAGGCTCTGAGTGAGGACATACGAAAGGTGACCAGCAATTGGACACATGCAGCCACAAGGAGCTGGAGCAGCGGGAAGCGGCATGGAGGCTCAAGGAGGAGTCCTTCAACGCTTACTTCTGCAAGGAGCACAGTTGCGTGCTACTCCTCTGAAGCCAGTGGTGGGGGTCCGGTGGCTGGTCAGCAAGGTGAAGATGTCCACTGAGAGAGACCTGCTGCAGCTAGGAATGGGGTTGGCTGGGATATCATGCCCTGTCCAGTAGGTGGGCCTGCAACTGAGCACTGGCCTGTGGCTGGCAAAGAGCCGGGCCAGAGTGGCCTTGGAGAAGCAGGCCCTGCTGCAGGCCCAGCTGGAGGAGCAGCTGAGGGACAGGGTGCTCTGCAAGAAGAACTTAGACCAACAGCAGATACAAAGTGACCTGGACAAGGACGACCTCAGTGCCAGAGTGACAGAGCTGGCCCTGGCAGTGGAGCCTCTTCAGAAGCAGAATCTGGAGAAGGATCAGGTTAACAAGGCCCTCACCAAGAAGCCTGAAGCCTGGAATCCCTGCGGTGACAGGAGCAGGTGGCCCTGGAGACAGAGGATGGAGAGGGGCTGCAGCAGACCCTGAGGGACCTGGCACAGGCAGTCCTGTTGGACACTTGAGAGCGGCGTCCAGCTGAGCGGCTCCACACGCACCGTTGATGCGTTCAAAGGCAGCCTGCGGAGGCTCTTGGGACAGCAGATCCCATCCCCACAGCAGCGCTCCTTGCTGGGCTGTGGCCATTAGTCCCGCTGAGGCCAGTCTCTGGCCAGGTCAAACTCCTCCTCTCTCGCCCTGATCCACTCTGCCCTGCACAAGTGCCAGCTGCAGGTCCAGGACACGTGTGGGTGCTATGAGACAAGCCAGGACCTGCTGGGCACCCTGTGGAAGCAGCTTAGTGACAGCGAGCATGAGCGGCTGGCCCTAGAGGAACAGCTGCACCACCTGCGGGACAAGACTAATGGCCCCATGCAGGCCCACAAGGACACCCAGCACGAGGTACAGCAGCTGCGGAGTGCCAATGAGCTCCTGAGCAGGGAGAAGAACACCCTGGTCTACAGTCTGCAGGTGGCCCAGCAGCAGTCTGAGGAGCTGCGGCAGGAGCAGGAGAAGCTGCAGGCTGCCCAGGAAGAGCTGTGGCTCTGGACCGGCTGGAGGAAGAGCAAGAGTGCACGATGCAATATGGTTCATGGGTGCACCGGGAGCTTGAGCGCACCATAAACAGCTAGAGCAGCTGGAAGAGAAGCGCTCAGGCCTGGCCGAGGAGCCGGTGGAGGTGAGGGAGGCGCTGAGCTGCGCCACACTGCAGTGAGACATGCTGCAGGCCCAGAAGGTCAAGGTGGCTGAGGTGCTGACCAAGGCCGAGGCTGGCCGCATGGAGCTCGAGCTCTCCATGATCAAGCTGAGGGCAGAGGAGGCCTCCCTGCAGGACTTCCTGTCCAAGCTGAGCGCCCTCAGCAAGAGCCTCACTCAGGACAAATTGGATCTGAACAGCCTTGTCGCCCCGCTGGAGGAAGAAAAGGCAGCCCTGCAGCCCGGCAGCGGCAGGCGGAGCAGGAGGCGGCTGGAGGAGCTGCGGTTGGAGCAGGAGGCGGTGGGACAGGTCCTGGAGGGCTCCTTACAAGTGGCTGAGCAGGTCCAGGAAGCTCTGGAACAGCAGCTCCCCACGCTGCGTCATAAGCGTAGCTGGCTGCAGGAGAAGCTACCCCAGCTCTCCCAGCAACTGAGCCTGCGGGAGCAGGAGCTGGAGCAAGCCAAGCGGGAGGCACAGTGGCAGGCGGAGGCGCTGGAACGAGCGGCCTGGGAGAAGGAGGTGCTAGCCAAGGAGCTTACTGGCCCGGCCGTGCAACTGGCAGCTATGGAGCGTGAAGGCAGGACTGTGTCAGAGAAGGCCACAGGTCTGCACTTGGAGAAGGAAGCCCTGGAGGGTAGCCTGTTTGAGGTGAAACGGCAGCTGGCTCAGCTCGAGGCCCTCCGGGAGCAGCTGGAAGCCGATGGGCAGGCCCTGCTGCTGGCCAAGGGGACACTGACTGCGGAGCTGGGGAGTCTGCGGCAGTAAATAATAGCTGCACAGGAGAAAGTCAGTCTAGACAAGGAGCTGATGGCCCAGAAACTGGTGCAGCGACTCCAGCATGAAAAGGAGGCAGCATGGCGGGAGCTGGAGGCCCAGCGGGCCCAGCTGCAGAGTCACCTGCAGCACCAGCAGGAGGAGCTGTTGGCCCGACTGGAGGCCGAGAAGGAAGAGGTGAGCGAGAAGATCGCTGTCCTGCAGCAGGAGCATGACAAGGGCCTCCTCCTGACCTAGAGCAAGAAGCAACAGGCCTTATCTCTGAAGGAGTCTGAGAAGTCAGTGCTGTTAGAGAAATTGATGGGTACACGGCACAGCCTGGCCACCGTCTCCCTGGAGATAGAGCGGCAGAAACCAGGTACCCAGAGCCGGCAGGAGCAGGACCGGAGCACCGTGAACGCTCTGATATCCGAGATACAGGACGTACAGGCCCATCTGGTGGAGGCTGCTGCGACCCACGCCCAGGTGAGGAGGCTGCAAGAACAGGCGAGACCTAGGCAAGCAGCTGGACTCCTGTCTTCGCACGGCAGAAGAGCTTCAGACCCAGCTGCACCTGCTGGAGGATGCCCGTGACAGGCTTCAGCAGGAGATTCTGGAGGCCCAGCGCAAGCTGCGTGAGAGCCAGAAGGGCTGCGAGGTGCAGTGCCAGGAGTCGGGCAAGCTGTGGCGCAGCCTGGGCTAGGGCACCAAAAAGCATGAGGCTCTGTGGCGCTCCAATAAATAGCTGAGGGTCGCGGTGAAGCAGGCAGAGAGAGAGCCTAAAGTTTGCCAATGAGGACAAGGAGCAGAAGCTGGCACTCCGAGAGGAGGCACAGGCAGCCGTGGGCAAGGAGGCCTGGGAGCTGCGGACTGGGCTGCAGGAGGTGCAGCGCTCACAGCTGGAGGCTCGGTGGGAGCTGCAGGAGCTCCAGATGAAGACGCTGGACAGTGAGAACACCAGGCTGCGCCGGGAGCAGGTGGAGCTGCAGAGCCGCCTGGCGCTGGGCGAGCGGGCAGAGAAGGAGAGCCGATGGGAGACTCTGGACCTCCCGCAGAGGCTGCTGCAGGGCGAAGCCAGCCTGGAGGCGATGCGAGAGAAGCTCCAGGTACCCCACTGGAAGCTGCAGGAACAAGAAGGCGAGTTCCGAACCCGTGAGCCAGGCTTGCTGGGCTCCCTGGAGGAGGCGCGCAGCACCGAAAAACAGCAGCTGGACCACACCCGTGGCCTGGAGCTGAAGGTGGAGTCGGCGCGGGCCCAGGCTGCGGAGCTGGGCCTGCGACTGAGCCCGGCTGAGGAACTGGCACAAGGCCTGGAGGCCAAGCTGACCCGCGTGGAGGCGCAGTGGCACGTGGTGGAGGCCTAGCTAGGCGGCCTGCGCTTGACTCTGTACTGAGGCCTCGGCCTTGATCTCACGCCCAGCCCAGCCCCGCGACCGAAGCCCGGCTCTCCAGCCTGGGACGCGCCCCGCCAGAGGAAGTGGGGAAGGGCTCAGCGGCCCCAGCACCTTAGAATGCAGCCCTGGGTCCCAGCCATCATCTTCAGGACCTACCACCTCCCGGGATCCTCCACACCTGGTCCCAGAGGCAGTGCTCGGGGCCCTCCGAGAATTCCTCCAGTAGCTGCGGAGTGCCCAGAGAGAACCGGACAAACTGCAAACCCAGACTAGTACCCTAAATCGGAGCTGGCCGAGACGGAGGCCGAGAGGGACACCGAAACCTCGAGGGCCAGGAAGCTGGAGAAGGCAGTGGCTGAGAGTGAGGAAGCCCGGCGCAGTGTGGGTGGGCAGCTGAGCAGGGTCCAGGAGGAGCTGGTGCTGCAGAAGGAGTGTGCGGCGCAGTGAGCCGGAGCGCTGGGCCACGCTGGACCAGGTGGCCACACTGGAGAGAAGCCTGCAGCCACCAAGAGCGAGCTCCAGGCCAGCCAGGAGAAGATTAGCAAGATGAAAGCCAAGGAGACGAACCTGGAGGGCGACAAGCTGTGCCTGAAGGAGGTGCTAGACGCCTCCGAGAGCCGCACGGTCAAGCTGGAGCTGCAGCGGCCCTTGCCTGAGGGGGAACTACAGTGCAGCTGCCTGGTCCTGAGAAACCGCGAGGCCCGGGCCCACGCCCTCCAGGATCGGGTGGACTCCCTGCAGAGACAGGTAGCAGACAGCGAGGTGAGGGCAGGTACCCTGCAGCTGACAGCAGAGCGGCTGAACCAGGCGCTGGTACAGGTGGAGGAAAGCGAGGGGGCCCGGCGGGTCAAGGTGCCGGGCCTGACAGGGGCCCTGGCCCAGAGCAGCGCCAGCCTCAACAGCACCCAGGACGAGAGCCTGCATCTACAGAAGGCTCTGACTGCCTGTGAACATGAGTGCCCAAGTGCTCCAGAAATGGCTGGACGCTGTCGGGCAGGCATTGTTTGAGGCACAGAAGCAGAGCAGCTCCCTGGGTGAGCAGGTGCAGACGTTTCCAAGCGAGGTGGCTGACCTGGAGCTGCAGCAGGCAGAGGCGGAGAGCCAGCTACAACAGTTTCAGAAGGTGCTGTGGCAGTGGCAGGAGGGCAAGGCTGCAGCCCTGCACACAGTCCAGAAAGCTGCAGGACAAGCGGAGGCTGCTGCAGGAACGCCTGGGCAGCCTGCAGTGCGCCCTGGCTCAGCTGGAAGCCGAGAAGCGGGAGATGGAGCGCTCAGCCCTGCAGCTGAAGAAGGACCTCGTGGCCCTCAGGAGGACACTAGACAAGGTGGAGTGAGAGAAGCTTTGCAGCCGTGAGGACACAGTGCCGCTGAGCTCAGAGAAGGACAGCCTGGACCGGACCCTCACGGGGGCTGAACTGAAGCTGGTGAAGGCCCAGAGGCAGATCCAGCAGCTGGAGGCACAGGTGGTGGTGCTGGAGCAGAGCCACAGCCCAGCCCAGCTTGAGGTGAAAGCACAGCAGCAGCTGGAGCTGCAGCAGGAGGTGGAGTCTTGTGCAGTGCCCAGGCACAGGCTGAACGCACTCTAGAGGCACGAGAGCCAGCCACCACCAGAGGGTGCACGGGCTAGAGGAGCAGGTGTCCACACTGAAGGGACAGTTGCAGCAGGAGCTTCGAAGTTGCCTAGCATCCTTCTCCCCACCCTTTGGCCCCCCGGAGAATTGAGCCCCTACTGGCAACTGGAGAACGGCCCTGTGCCCGGGACAGAGGAGGGCCCGCCTCTTGGACAGCCCACCCAGAGCCCAGTCCCTTGGGGGCCTGGAGCTGGGGTGGGATGAAGAGGAAACCTGCTGGCAGTACTGAGGAAGGATACTCCAGCTCCAGGCCTGGAGAGGCTTCCCAGCATCACCTGCGGGCCCCACCTCAGTTCAGCTCCTCTCTTCCAGGATGAGCTGCTGTAGATCATACAAGGTCCTCCTTGAGAGGCTGAGCTGTAGCCAGGGTTGGGGAGAGCTTGTCTCTGGTCAGCCCTGGAGCATGCGCTCATGGGAAAGAGGAGGGGGACCAGGCCCAGGGCAAGAGTCAGAGGCCCAGACTTCCAGAGATCTCTCCGCCTTAGTTCAGAGTGTGTGTCAGGAAATTCCTCAGAGAGCTCAGAGTCCCTGTCCTGTATTTTTACACCTTTTTACAGTGCTAACTGTTCAGAAGTGTTTTCTGTAACAAGAAGACTTCCTTTTCTAAAAACAAACAAACAAAAAAACACAACTCAATAAGTACATGGACAATTATGAAAGAGAGCATTATTGTAACAATTTGTAACTCTACTTTTTGAATTGTGCATGACTTAAGAGACTAATACATTTTTTAAATTATTAGTCTAAAAGTCTAAAAGCTTGTATCATCGTAACTTTGGTTTGTAACTCCACACTTTGTTTCCTACTTAACTTTAAGAAATGAATGAATTTAAAAGAATTATTAGTTTATGTTCTTGGGAATACAATATATAAGGATGTAAGTGTCATATCAACAACTGAAAGGAGTGAAAACAAAGTTGTAAATAAACAGAGTTTTTATATGTTATTGAGGTTAAACTGGTATAAATTCAAATTAGAGTGTTATAACTTTAGGATGTTAAATGCATTCCCCATGGTAAGCACAAAGAAAGTAACTTTGCAATATGTACAAAAGGAAATAAGAAAAGAATTTAAACTGCTCACTACAAAAGAATCAACACAAAAGAAGACAGTAATGCAAGCAATGAGGCCCCCCTAAAAAACCATAAAGAATATTAAAAACAATTGCCAAAATATCAGAAGTCTTTCCTTATTCTTAATTACTTGAAATGTAAATTGATTATGATCTCCAGTCAAAAGGCAGAGATTAGCAGGCTGGATAAAAACACATGATCCAAATATATTCTTTCTACTATCCACAGAGTAAACAGACAACGTACATAATGGGAGAAAATATTTGGAAACTGTGTATCTGAAAAGATTCAATATCCAGAATCTATAAGGAATTTAAACAAATCAACAAGCAAAAGCCAAACAACCTTATGAAAAATGGGCAAAGGACACAAACAGACATTTCTCAAAATAAGACATACGAGTGGCCAAGAAGCATACAAAAAATGCTCAATATTATTAATCATTAGGGAAATGCAAATTAAAAACACAATGAGATTCCATCTCACACCAGTCAGAATGACTATTATCACAAAGTCAAAAAATAACAGATGCTGGGCCAGGTGCGGTGGCTCGCACCTGTAATCCCAGCACTTTGGGAGGCCGAGGCAGGCGGATCACGAGGTCAAGAGATCAAGACCATCCTGGTCAACATGGTGAAACCTCGTCTCTACTAAAAATACAAAAATTAGCCGGGCGTGGTGATGCATGCCTGTAATCCCAGCTACTTGGGAGACTGAGGCAGGAGAATCGCTTGAACCCAGGAGACGGAGGTTGCAGCGAGCTGAGATCGCGCCACTGCACTCCAGCCTGGTGACAGAGTGAGACACTGTCTCAATAAAATAAAATAAAATAACAGATGTTGGTGAGGATGCAGAGTAAAGGGAACACTTATATACTGCTGATGGGACTATAAATTAGTTCAGCCACTGTGGAAAGCAGTCTGAAAGAACTTAAAATAGAACTGCCATTTGATCCAACAATCCCATTACTGGCTATGTATCCAAAGGAATATCAATCGTTCTACCATAAAGACACATGTATGGATATCTTGACTCCAGCACTATAGCAAAGACATGGAATCAACCTAAATGCCCATCAATGGTAGACTGGATAAAGAAAATGTGGTACATTGGCACCATGGAATACTACACAGCTATAAAAAGAATGGCATCATTGCCCTTTGCAGCAACATGGATGGATCTGGAGGCCATTATCCTAAGCGAATTAATACAGGAACAGAAAACCAAATACAGCATGTTCTCATTTATAAGTGGGTGCTAAACATTGAGTACACATGGACACAAAGAAGGGAATGATAGACATTGGAGCTTATTTGAGGATAGATAATGGATAGATAATGGGAGCAGGGTGATGATCAGAATCTACCTGTCAGGAGTTATGCTGATTACCTCGGTGACAAAATTAGCTGTGCACCAAACCCCTGTGACACACAATTTACCCATGTAAAACAACTGAACACATACTCCTTGAACCTAAAATAAAAGTTGAAAACTATATGTATGTGTGTGTGTATATATATAGAGAGAGATGCATAAAATATGTATATGTGTGTATGTATGTGTGTGTGTGTGTGTGTGTGCGTGTGTGTGTGTGTGTGTGTGTGCTTTCTAAAAGAGACTCATTTTGGATCCAAAGACACAAATGGATTGAAAGTGAAAGGATGGAAAACTATATGACATGCAAATAGTAAACAAAAGAGAGCAGGAGTGATTATACTAACATCACACAAAATCGACTTTAAATCAAAAAAGGATTCAAGAGACAAAGCCATTATATATAAATAAACGGTTCAATACAGCAAGAAGATATAACAATTATATACACATTTATGTACCTAATAACAGACCATCAAAATATATGAAGCAGATATTGACAGAATTGAAGGGTTCCTGTATTTTCATGGCATTTCTTTCTCACCTGTAGTAAATACACTTCTAACCCATCCTACTATTTTCCTGCTCCTGGTATTCCTGCACCAGTTAGGAAGACCAGTAAGTTGTTTCACTGAGGGTGGGGTGATTAAGAACCCTGCATCTGAAATTATGACAACAAGCCTCAAGGTTGACATTTCCATGAAGCAAATATTCAAAGTGTGTACTGCTGGACCAGCCCTAGAAAAGCAAATGGATTCTGGACTTTGCTATTTAAAGGGATGAAGGAAAATTATTCACCTGTGCAACCACTGCACCCCAGGTGCAGAAATAATTCACTCATTTCAGTGAGGACATCTGTGAAATACTAGCTATGATTGAGTCACCACCTGACTAGGCTTACCATAATCCACTGTTACTCTCAAAGAACATTCTTCTACATCAACCAAAGCGGATAATTAAATGGGGTGATGGTAGAACCCATGACCCACGCATCTCTCAAGTCCAATGGTAGCCTTGTCTGTAATTCCCACAGCTTATAGGGCTGCTTTTGAAGGATGACTTTCACAGGGAACTGGAGTTGTCACAGTGAAAGCCTAAAATCTACGGGATATTCACGCCTACTATGTTCCTGTAAAATGGAAAACTAACCACTGGATGCTTGAAAGGTCTAAGTAGACTTGTAAAGTGATTTCAGAACCAAACTGTGTTTGTTCACTGAGCAGAGATTATGGGAGAATTATGAACCCCAGGACTGGAAGGGAGCTCACAGACACTTTCCAGTGATGCCCAAAGATCTGAATATATCCCTTCCCTTAGGTTACAGTTATCTGGCTAAGTCTCTGTTTGAGGAAGAAAGGAAAACTTTCATCAGGTGTATTTGCAGGATTTTAGTATGGGTAAGTAGCTTCCTTCCTTCAGAGGGCTCTGATTTGCCCCCTAATTCATAAATGGAGTTGGACTGCACTTCTCCCAAAAGTAGATCTTCGGCCACTTTCAGGCTTATGTGTACCAGATCTGGAGACGTGCTTGGTAAGCTATCAAGTGAAATCTTAATGGATTGCTCAACAATTTTATTCCTAGAAAACAAGTCATGAATTACACACACTTAAGCATTATTGTTGGCCAGATCACCCGTTCATTGAATTTAACAACATTTAATCTGCCCTTAATATATGCCAGACACTTTTCTAAGTGCTTTGTGATGCATTAAGGAGAAAAACAGACCCAAATAAGTCCTGGCATAACAAATTATGTAGGTAAATATAAGATGAAAAAGGCTATGGAAAAATATGAACAGTGTAAGGGGGGCTCAAAATGGAAGTCACACTGTAACTTTAAATCAGGCTTTTAACACGCTGGCTCTGCTGCTTCTTCAGTTACATTCTTTGCCTCTGATGGTGTCTTCAGGGCTGCCCCAGGCCTCTGCCATCCTTTAATTCACTCCTGGTAATAGAAAACAAGGAATTAAGGTTAATTGTTGTGTTGTTTCCAAGAATTCTCTACCTACAGTAACTTGCCAGCTTTAGCACACTTTATAATTGATAAGACACTTCACTAAAGTGGCTTCATGGTCCAAGTGAACTAGCCAGCATCTTAATTAAATTTACCAGAAAAGTCATGCGTAAAATATTGTTGGGTTTACTAAGCTAAGCTTTTCTATTAAACTACGCCCTTTACTGCCCACAGAAGAGAAGATGAACCAAGAATAAGTGTTTTATTATTACAACCTTTGCACTGGGGTAATAGAAACTGCTCTCCAAATACAGCAGGATTGAATGCTCTCGACCATGACCACACTGACAATATCGTATCTTTGAGGTAAGTATCCATCAGAAAGTTTCAGAGAATCCAAGGTGAAAAGCATACTCTCATCTATCACCCCATTTCTTCCATGTAGACTAGTAATGCACACCTGTAATTATAAATGGTGGAAATGATTACGTAAAAGCATAGTATACTTTAACCGGCCCTGCACCTCCTCACTCTGGCTCCAATCTTCAAGTCACTCCATCTCCATCAATGATTCCCAAGATGTTTAGCACACTGGCAACACCAGGGGTACTTTGTAAAAATAATTATACCCAGATTGCATTTTAAGCCAATTAAATCAGAATCTCTGGGAATGGGGCTTAGGTCTCTTGTTGAGAAGCTCTGCTCTGAATACTACACACAATGTCCATAAAGCTCTGTAGTTAAGGTTGAGAGAGTGAAAGGGGTTGAATGAGAAAGCAATATGGCAGTAAGTAGACTATCATTTTTTCCCTGCTTCCTCTGTCACATTCCAAGCTCACTATTTCATCTGTACCTTTGTTCAAAATGAATTTCTTTCTCATTTTCAGGCTCCACTACCCAAATCATACCCAGCATTTACTGGAAAGCTCAAATGCCACAACCCACTCCATTCATTCTTTCCCAAAAATTTTCTGGCATACAGAGTTTTCTGGCATACAGTTTTTCTTCCTATTGTTGTCAGAACATCCTAATAACATTAAAACACCAAATATACTGTATAACTTAGAACTTACTTATGTGCATGGTCTACATGATTTTCTAATTATTTTCTTTTCAGAGTCCTGCCGTTTCAATAAGAAAACAGGCTACTTTTGGTAAAAATAACGAATATGTTTTCTCATATTTTCTAGATTTCCCAGCACACCCAACAGACTTCTGGGCATAAAAATTTTCACTAAAGGAAGGCTTCGAAGAAACTAATGACAAGTGCAACATGGAAACAAATTACCTCATCAACATGCTTACAGCTCATGGGCTTCACTGAGCATAGCTTGATGTTTGAGGTTCCTGGCTGCATGTAATAATCAACTTCTAATCAATCCCCCTTATAAGGCACAAAACCTAAAGCAGCCATGAGAAATTTGACTGTCATTATTTATTAATTGAGGTTATGTTAAATGTCACACGTTACTTTGGGACATTGTAATACCCTAAAATAGCTTTTAGTAGATCCAAGGTACGTTTCGCACATGTTTAGACAGACACCTTGTAAATCTGTTAGAAAGGAAGTTGATAATCCTTTAGGCATTGATTCTCCTTTACTGATTTAACAAAGTTAAATGGAGAAAAAGTGTGAACTTTTCATCACAGCCAATCTAAGGGAGAAACACAGGAGTTATTAAACAATTGGCCATGTTCACAAGTCCTTAATGAGAGGCAGTCAAGTACATAGGCAAGATCAAAAGTTTGAACCTGGCTACCTGTGTTAAAAGTCTTGACACTGGCCCGGCGCGGTGGCTCACGCCTGTAATCCCAGCACTTTGGGAGGCCGAGGCCGGTGGATCACGAGGTCAAGAGATCGAGACCATCCTGGTCAACATGGTGAAACCCTGTCTCTACTAAAAATACAAAAATTAGCTGGGCATGGTGGCAGGTGCCTGTAGTCCTAGCTACTCGGGAGGCTGAGGCAGGAGAATTGCTTGAACCCAGGAGGCGGAGGTTGCGGTGAGCCGAGATTGCGCCATTGCACTCCAGCCTGGGTAACAAGAGCGAAACTCCGTCTCAAAAAAAAAAAAAAAAAAGTCTTGACACTGCCACTTAGTTTGCAACCTTAGTCAAAGTGCTTAATGTCTCTGTTCCTCAGTTTCTTCATCTATAAAATGAGAAGCAGAATAATAGTCTTCATGACATAGAAGTATTGTGATAATTAATGAGTATATTTAGAGCTCATAGAATAATGGCTGGCACTAGTAGCCACCAAATAAATGTTGAATGGTATTTGTGGTAGAAAAAATTACGTAAAATCATAGTACACTGTAACTGGCTCTGCATCTCCTTATTCTGGCTCTAATCTAATACTAGAAAATATTGCCACTGTAAGAATAAATCAATTCCCTAGGTGTTTTGTTCAGTTGATAAACTTTTTTTTTTTTTTTTTTTTTGAGATGGCATTTCACTCTTGTTGCCCAGGCTGGAGTGCAATGGTGCAATCTCAGCTCATGGCAACCTCTGCCTCCTGATTCAAGCGATTCTCCTGCCTCAGCCTACCAAATAGCTGAGATTACAGGCCCCCGCCACAACGCCCATCTAATTATATATATATATATATATAGTAGAGATGGAGTTTCACCATGTTGACCAGGCTGGTCTCGAACTCCTGACCTCAGGCGATCCACCCACCTCAGCTTCCTAAAGTGCTGGGATTATAGGCGTGAGCCACTGTGCCTGCCTTGAACTCTTAAATATGTATATGACACTTTACATTTATAAACAAGTAGTTTCAAATGGAATTTTACAGTAAGTTAAAAGTGAGTTGCAGGATATAAACATCAAGGATCTGGAGGAATTAGAAATCTCAAACACTGCAGGTGGGAGTGGAAATGGTTGCACCATTTTGGAAAACTGGCAACATCCACAATGTTAAACATTTCCTTACCTTACTATCCAACATTATAAATGACACAAGACACATGTCTTGGACCATTTCTCTTTTTCTCTTTTAATATACATACATTTCTTTGGTGTGACTTTATGTAATATCTGGGGGATAACTTCAAAATGTGTATACCTCTGGCACTAACTAACCAACCTCAGATTCAATTACCCACATGTCTACACAAATTTAACACGACTAAAGCTGAGTTCTTGCTATTCTTCTTATGCACCCAATTTGTCTCCTCTCAGTTTTCCACATCTCAAATTGGCACTTCCATCCTTACCACTTCTCACACCAAGAGCTTTGCAGTTACTGGCAGGAATGAGTGACATCAGCAAGACAGCAGAGTAGGAGATCCCAGCCCTTTTTTCCTCCAAAAAAGAACAACAGCTGGACAGCCATTCATGAACAAAAATAGCTCCAAAAGAGCACAAGAGTCCACTTAAGAAGCTCTAGCAGCACTGTTGAAGAGAAAAACAGAATAGTTGCACAAAAAAAGGTACGACGGGCGGAGCGCGGTGGTTCACACCTATAATCCCAGCACTTTGGGAGGCCGAGGCAGGCAGATCACAAATTTAACACGACTAAAGCTGAGTTCTTGCTATTCTTCTTGAGGTCAGGAGTTCAAGACCAACCTGGCCAACATGGTGAAACTTCGTCTCTACTAACCATACAAAAATTAGCCAGGTATGGTGACGCATGCTTGTAATCCCAGCTACTTGGGAGGCTGAGGCAGGAGAATCGCTTGAATCCAGAAGGTGGAGGTTGCAGTGAGCCGAGATCATGCCATTGCATTCCAGCCTGGGCGACAGAGCGAATCTCCGTCTCAAAAAAAAAAAAAAAAATGGTAGGAAGGAGAGTGACAGTTTCATTTTACCTGCATCATCCCATCCCTCAGCTGACACAGAGAGAATATTCCCTAGCTTGTGAGTTCCTCTTGCAGGGCAGGATGAGCATTTAGCTTTCTCGGCCCTCATGACACTCCCTGGGACTGATCTGCTTCAGTTTCACCCCACTCTGAATGTTGGGGAAACTGGCAGTTGAGATGCTTGGAGACGGTTAGGAACAAAGCAAATGGGTAGGGGTTATCAGTGTCTAGATGTGGGAGGAGCCACTGTGGTCCCCAGTAGTCTGCTTTGTACAGGACTCCAGCGGCCTTCTTTAATGAAGACCTTAACAGCCCTTGAAGCCTTTTGCTACTGAGGAAACTAACTCACGTCCACTCAGCATTGTTGCAGTGGACAACCATTGCCTCGAGGGCCGTGAAGTTTTTACCTTCACAATCCCCAGCTGCCAGAGTCACCGCCCTTCTTCTCCCCCTACTCCTGGAACATCCCCAGCTGCTGCTGCTGTGGGAACTCCAGCCCAGTGACCCCACACACATGTAGTAGTACAGGCCCAGGTTGATTGTGCATGTGTGCACAATCAACCTGGGCCTGTACTACTACATATGTGTCTGACTGATCCTGTAGTTGCATGTGTTCATGCACAGTTGGCCCTGACTCCAGTTGCCAGCCCCTACCATCACATTCATGTCTGCAGCTGGTTCCTGCAACATGTGTGCAACACCAAAAGCACTTGTGGTCCCTGCAGCTGTGCGTGTGCACACAGCTGACCAACCCCTGTTGCCAGGCTGCACAGTCCTACACATGCCTGTAGCTGACCCATGGAACTGTGTGGGTACTGGCCACCATTTGTGGTCTCCATGGTTGTGCATGCACAAGAAACCGGCCCTGACTCCTGACTCCTGACTCCTGTCTCCAGCCCTTACTGCCATGCTCACATCCACAGATATCCCCTGCAGCAGTGTACATGCATGCCACCAGCTCTGGTTCTGTGCAGCTGTGCACGTGCACACGTCAACCCAACCTCCATCACTGGCCACCCATCATACATGTGCCCGCAGATGGCTCCTGCAGCTGCACACATGCTCTCCAACAGCCCTGCCCTGCAGCTATGCATGCACTTGCAGTTGGCTCCACCAGCTGGTGCCTGCCTTCACTACCATGTTTACACATGCAACAAGTCCCTGCAACCACGCACAGGCGTGCCACCAGACCCAAATCCTGTACCTGTGCACATGCAAGCCACCAGCCCTCACCACCACATGAGTACCTGCAGTCAGACCCTGCTGCCACGCATGTAGCTGCAGCAGAGTATGTGTACACCACCAGTCCTGGACCTCACCACCTCCTACCCTAGTCTCTTGCCACTGAATGCGAAGCTCCACTGAAAACTCAAACAACCTTTACAACCACCAAAGACCATGCAGTTATGAAAGTTGTAGACCCTAGCTGCCCAAGCCAATGAGACCCTGTATCCTCCCCTGAGCCACAAGCAACTAAGCAAAAATAAACATCAAACTACAAATTTCTGTACAGCAAAAGAATCAAACAATAAAGTTAGAAGGCAACCTATGGAACTTGACAAAATAATTATAAAACATATATCTGATATGGGGTTAATATCGAAAATTCATAAGGAATTCAAAAAACTCAATAGCAAAAAAATAGTAATAACTCAATAAAAATGGGCAAAAGACTTGAATAGACATTTCTCACAAAAAGACATACAAATATCCAACAGGTATATGAAAAGATGTTCAACATCACTAATCATCAGGGAAATACAAATCAAAACTACAATGAGATGTCACCCCACACCAGTTAGAAAGGATATTTTTTTTAAATGTCAAAAGATAACTAGTGTTGGCAAGGATGTGGAGAGAAAAGAACACTTTTCCATCATTGGTGGGAAAGTAAACTGGTACAGCCATTATGGAAAATTCTATGGAGGGTCCTCAAATAAATTAAAAATAGAATTACCATATAATCCAGCAATCCTACTTCTAGGTATATACCCAAAGGGAATGAAATCAGTATGCCGAAAAGGTATCTGTGTGACCACAATCCTGCATATTTTTCATTGTGTTTAGTGCAATACCATAAACCTTGAATAACACAATGGGATCCATGCGAAGTGTGACTAGTGATGCTGAAAGTGCTCCCAACAAGCAGAAAAGCCATGATGTTACAAGAAAAAAATATAATTGCTTGATCTGTACAGTAGACTGAGGTCTGCGGCTGTAGTTGCCCACCCATTTCAAACAGGTGATTCCTCTCATAAACAGAAAATATAAATTCACAGTATTTTGAGAAATATAGTACAATGCTGTAAGTGTATTTTCTCTTCATTATGATTTTCTTAATAACACTGCCTTTTCACTAGCTTACTTTATTGTAAGGATATAGTATATAATACATATACAAAATATGTTATTCAATTATTTATGTTATTGGTAAAGCTTCTGGTCAACAGTAGGCTATTAGTAATTAAGATTTGGGGGCATCAAGTTATATCCAGATTTTCAACTGTGCAGGAGGCCAGGATCCCTAACCCCTGTGTTGTTGTGCAGTGGTCAATTGTATAGCTCTGGGTTATACAGCTTATATATATGTCACACCTTATAGCATATCTGCTAACTACAAATAGAATTCAGCAATGGACACACACATACACACAGAAGAGTACAAGGCTATCTCCAGAAACCTAACTTTGAAGCATTTGAAGTACTTTAAAAGTAGTAATCCTATACAATTGTAGTATTTTTTAGTTTATTCGAAATTAAATACATAAATGAAAAAATGCCCAAATGAAAAAGTACTGACTGCATTCAAAAAATGAACACATAATGTGTGATAGCATGAGTTTTTAGACATATGACCTATTCATACCTATATTGTCCACTATTTTCAGTTCAAAAGAAGAGCCACTGACTGGAGCCAAGCACATTCTAGAAGTAGTTCTAGTATCAAAATCCTCTCAAGAAAAGAGCATTACATGCTTTTAGAAATATAAATCATACCTGGATAGGAATCCAAGATGGCCAAATAGGAAGAGCTCTGGAGTGCAGTTCCCAGCAAGAACAATGCAGAGGGTGAGTGTTCACTGCATTTCCAAACGAGTTATTACTGCCCACAGACCAGGAGATTCCCGGACTGAAAAACGCCATGAGTTTCCAGCATGGCTGTTTCAGCTGGTGCAGTGCATCTCTGCACAAAAACTCACACAAATCTGGGCAGCTGTTTCAACTGGCTCCTGGAACACCTGGGAGATAGAGCTGCCCATTCAACTGAAAAGAAGAGGGCTGAAACAGGGATCCAGGAAATCTGGCTCAGTGGGTCACATCCCCACAAAGACTAGCAATCTGAAACACTCTGGATTGAGAGTTTCGCAGCAAGCGCATCCTGGACTAGATGGTCCAGCTCTATTAGGGGAAGGGCGTCCACCATTACTGAGGCAGTCCACCACTACCGAGGCAGTCCACCATTACTGAGGCAGTCCGCCATTACCAAGGCAGTCTGCCATTACAGAGGCAGTCCGCCATTACTGAGGCAGTCCGCCATTACTGAGGCAGACCACCATTACCAAGGCGGTTCTAACTATGCCTCTATAAACAAAACCACAAGGAAGTTCACACAGCAGTTGAGTAGAGCCCACAGCAGCTCAGCAATGCCTCTGCTGGCAGACTGTAACTAGGCTACCTCATTGCTGGGCAGGGCAGCTCTGAAAAAAGGCAGCAGCATGTCAGGAACTTACAAATAAAGCCCCAACTTCCCAGAACAGAGCACCTGGGGAAAAAAGTGATTATGAGTTCAGCTGCAGCAGACAAAAATGTACCTGCCCAGCAGCTCTGAACAGAAAAATGGAGCTCACAGCTCAGCACTTGAGCTACTATAAAGGACAGACTGTCCCCTCTAGCAGCTCCCTGACACCCATATATCCAAAGAATCACCACATAAAGGAGAGCTCAGGCTGACATCTGGCAGGTATCCTTCTGGGACGAAGATAACAGAAGAAGAAACTGGCAGCAACCCTTACTGTTCTGTAGCCACCGCGAGTGATCCCCAAGCAAGCAGGGTCAGGAGTCCTACAGCAGAGGGGACTGACTGTTAGAAGGAAAACTAAAAAACAGAAAGAAATAACTTCATCATCAACAAAAAGGATGTCCACTCAGAGACCCCATCCGAAAGTCACCAACTGCAAAGACCACAGGTAGATAAAGCCACACAGATGGGAAGAAACCAGCACAAAAATGATGAAAATACCCAAAACCAGAATACCTCTCCTCCTCCAGGGGATCACAACTCATCACCAGCAAAGAAACCAAGCTGGATGGAGAACAAGTCTG
Source organism: Alouatta palliata (assembly GCA_004027835.1). NCBI lineage: Eukaryota > Metazoa > Chordata > Mammalia > Primates > Atelidae > Alouatta > Alouatta palliata. The sequence continues at coordinate 1,687 of PVKV010030163.1, read as the reverse complement.
ATGAATTGACAGAAACAGGCTTCAGAAAATGGGTAATAACAAACTTCTCTGAGCTAAAAGAACATGTTCTAACCCAATGCAAAGAAACTAAAAACCTTGAAAAAAGATTTAATGAAATGCTAATGAGAATAAACAGCTTAGAGAAGAAAATAAATGTATTGATGGAGCTGAAAAACACAACACGAGAACTTTGTGAAGCATACACAAGTTTCAATAACCAAATTGACCAAGCAGAAGAAAGGATATCAGAGATTGAAGATCAACTCAATGAAATAAAACGAGAAGGCAAGATTAGACAAAAAAGAGTCAAAAGAAATAAACAAAGAATCCAAGAAATATGGGATTATGTGAAAAGACCTAATCTATGTTTCGTAGGTGTACCTGAATGTGACGAAGAGAATGAATCCAAACTGGAAAACACTCTTTAGGATATTATCCAGGACAACTTCCCCAACCTAGCAAGCCAGGCCAACATTCAAGTCCAGGAAATACAGAGAACATCACAAAGATATTCCTCAAGAAAAGCAACCCCAAGGCACATAATCGTCAGATTCACCAGGGTTGAAATGAAGGAAAAAATGCTAAGGGCAGCCAGAGAGAAAGGTCGGGTTATCCACAAAGGGAAGCCCATCAGACTCACAGTGGATTTCTTAGCAGAAACCCTACAAGCCAGAAGAGAGTGGGGGCCAATATTCAACATCCTTAAAGAAAATAACTTTCAACCTAGAATCTCATATCCAGCCAAACTAAGCTTCATAAGTGAAGGAGAAATAAAGTCCCTTACAGACAAGCAATTGCTGAGAGATTTCATCACCACCAGGCCTGCCCTACAAGAGCTCCTGAAAGAAACACTAAGCATGGAAAGGAACAAGTACCAGTCACTGAAAAAGCAAACCAGTTGGCAAAGACCAAAAATGCAATGAAGAAAATGAGTCAACTAATGAGAAAGAAAACCAGCCAGTAACAAAATGGCAGGATCAAATTCACACATAACAATATTAGCATTGAATGTAAATGACCTAAATGCCCCAATCAAAAGACACAGATTGGCAAAAAAAAATTTAGCAATCTACCTATCTGACAAAGGGCGAATATCCAGAATCTACAAAGAACTAAAACAGACATACAAGAAAAAAACAAACAATCCCATTCAAAAGTGGGCAAAGGATATGAACAGACACTTTTCAAAAGAGGACATATATGAGGCCAACAAACATATTAAAAAATGCTCATCATCACCAGTCATTAGAGAAATGCAAATCAAAACCACACTGAGATATCATCTCATGCCAGTTAGAATGGTGATCATTAAAAAATCGGGAGACAATAGATGCTAGAGAGGATGTGGAGAAATAGGAACACTCTTACACAGTTGGTGGGAGTGTAAATTAGTTCAACCATTGTGGAAGATGGTGTGGCGATTTCTCAAGGATCTAGAAATAGAAATTCCATTTGACCCAGCAATCCCACTATTGGGTATATACACAAAGAACTATAAATCATTCTACTATAAAGACACATGCACACGTATGTTCATTGCAGCCCTGTGTGCAATAGCAAAGACCTGGAACCAACCCAAAGGCCCATCAATGATAGACTGGATGAAGAAAATGTGGTACATATACACCATGGAACACTACGCAGCCATAAAAAACGATGAGTTCGTGTCCTTTGTAGGGACTTGGAT
>PVKV010030162.1:0-22613 GCA_004027835.1 Alouatta palliata | reverse complement strand
AGATCGAGACCATCCTGGTCAACGTGGTGAAACCCCGTCTCTACTAAAAATACAAAAATTAGCTGGGCGTGGTGGTGTGCGCCTGTAGTCCCAGCTACTCAGGAGGCTGAGGCAGGAGAATTGCTTGAACCCAGGAGGCGGAGGTTGCGGTGAGCCGAGATCGCGCCATTGCACTCCAGCCTGGGCAACAAGAGCGAAAACTCCGTCTCAAAAAAAAAAAAAAAAAAAAAAAAAAAAAAAAAAAAAAATAAGTGTGAGCCACCAGGCCCAGCCTTCTCTAGGATAACTTTGATCTAAAAAGAAAATGCCATCATTCTGTTTCAGATCATACTGGATATCTTAATAAATCACAAAATTGATTACTACTAAATTTTGATAATGCTTTACAATTATTCTCAGTATAACTGGAAAGATCTGCTGTCAATCAAAGTCTGGGCTCAGGATTAAAACTTTATACCATTGTTGAGGTGTGGTCTCACTCAGTGACTTAGCTTCCCTGAGTATCAGTTTCCTAAGTGATGAGGGTAGACCTATATATCCCATTTTACATATGATGATCAAATGTGAGTTCATATGTGAAATAATTTTGAAACTCTACCCTTCTTTGGCTGCAGAATAACACATTTAACCAGTCCCTTGCTGCAGACTTTGTTCTGCCTATCCAGGCTTTGTTGTTGCTTTGTTACTCTTCTCTTATTACTTTGTATTGCAATTACATTTTGTAGCTCTGTCTCCTCAAGTAGACTATGTTGTTCTTTTGGGCTGGAAAGGTAGTTTATTGTTTCCTTAGGGCCTGGAACTATATGCTTGATGATATGCTTTGGTTGTGTCCCCACTCAGATCTCATCTTGAATTGTAACTCCCACAATTCCCATGGGTCATGGGAGGAGTCTGGTGGGAGGTGATTGAATTATGGGGGCAGGTCTTTCCTTGCTGTTCTCATGATACTGAAGGAGTCTCATGAGATCTGATGGTTTTAATAAAAAAGAGTCCTGCTGCACAAGCTCTCTCTCTCTTTGCCTGCTGTCATCCGTGTCAGACGTGACTTGTTCCTGTTTGCCTTCCTCTTGCCTTGTTCCTCTTTGCCTTCCACCATGATTGTGAGGCCTCCTTAGCCATGTGGAATTGTGAGTCCAATAAACCTCTTTCTTTTGTAAATTACCCAGTCTTAGGTATGTCTTTATCAGTAGCGTGATACTAATACACAATACAAATACACGATACAAAATAATGAAGGGATAAATGATTAAAATCAAACATGCTATACCCCTCCAACTCCTCTGGTGACCTGAACTGCATTTAAAAAATTCAACCTCTAGTTTGTTGTCTACAAAGCCACACATAACCAGGTTATACCTTATTATTTAGTCACATCTTGCTGTGTATTGCCCCATATCACTTTCTGTTATTTAACCACACCAAGCAGATGCCAAGAATATCCATTCTGTTAACTTCTGGAGAAGGTGACTTTTGTGTGTATTATACACACAAGTCTTGCCTCCTGTGTATTTTTGAATGATGATCCATGGCTCAAACAAGATCAACTCCAGAGGGTATACAATCATGTGATAAGCTTTGAAATATACTTGGCAACAGAGACTCATATCATATAGAGACTCATGTCATTTAGAGCAAGAAAAGGATAATGCCACCCATGTCTTTGAATAATTTGGTTTCTCATCTATAAAATGAATAAATGATTTCCAAAAGGCCTTTCCAATTTGAGTCTATGATTCAAATTCATTTTTAAGGGATAATAATGTTTATCTCTCCTTACTGACTAATTCTGGATTATGTAGAACTAGGGGATAATATTTTACTGTGAGTTAATTCTATAGGTCATTCCTTTTTAATGCATTGACTGAGAAAACCACAGTGCCTTACATTTAACCTCCCGACTGTAATGGGGCTCAACCAATCAGTATTCTCCATCTTTAGGAGAACTTCAAGGCTCAGAGGAACCAATAATGAAGAGCTTATTAGAAACTAATCTTCTCCTTGGGAGTGAAAATAGATCTGCCAGTTGGGGAGAGTGAATTTCTTGAATGCTTAACAATTTCTTCATAGATATAACTTTTTTTTCATGATCTGGTTGCTACTTATTATGGGGCTATGGACTAACTGATTTTGCTTGCATCAGCATTTATGAATTCTCTCTCTCTTTCTCTCTCCTCTCTTGTAGACACTTGATTAGCCTTATGCTTCCTGTGCATCATGGCCTTGTGCAATACCTGCCAGATCATCTACAGAAGTTGTAAGTAATCTATCTCATTCTTAAACCTTTACTTGCCTGAAATCACTGGAGTTCTTTTTTTTTCTTTGGCAGGGGTGGGGTGTATTTGTTTCGTGCTTGCTCTCTTTGAGGTATTCTAGTGTAAAGAAGCTTCTCTTGGGGTAACAAAGACTTGAGTTCTGTGACCCTGAGCAACTAGCTCAATTTTCCTGAACCTTGGATTCTAACTTTAAGAATGTCTTGCAGGTAGCTATGGAGGTCAAGCATTCTGTCAATATGCATTCTGTCAATATCTTAATAGGCCTATTAAGTACTTGATTTCAGATACTGCATTCCTTAGCCCCCCCTTCCTATACCCTGCCTTTTCTCATGAATTCTCCAGCTTCATTTTACTCCTTTGAACTTTTATCTTACTTTCCCTTTGTTTCATTTCCAAATAGATTCTCTATTGCCCTAATTTAACCAGGAAGATTGCTATAATTAATTAAAATATTTAATTTAGACAATTTAAGTCTGAAGATAGAAAGTCTGAAGATGAGCTATAAACTAAAATGGATATTAAAATAAAACTTATTTTTTTAACTCTTACCTACCATCTGTCAATATTTTGGGGTTAAGCTATTGTTTCTAATAGGTCTCCTGGTAAAATGAATTTGAGTCTCAGTCAAAATAAAACATGTAGTCGACTAAGAGGCAAAATAATATATGGTTACAAGCAGAGATGTTGGTGCCAATTGGCTAGCATCCAAACCCTGACTCTATCTCCTATTTGGTATGCCTTTGGAAAAGTTACTTAATCACTCAGACTCAGTTTTGTCATCTGCCAAGTGGGAATAAAAAATAGATAATTCTATAGATAATTATAGAATTATGAGGAGCATTAAATTTGTGTGTGTACAAATTTTGCATACCCATAGGAGAGTCTTATAACATCATAAGCACCATAAAAGTGTTAGCTGTTATGATCATCTTTGTTTCTATTACTGCTTCTACTTTATGATGCCCACTGTAATAGATGATTAAACAATGTATAAAGTTTATCTCTAACTCACATGAAAGTCCAAGCTGGTAGGTAGTTAGGAGGGAAGAATAGCTCTGTTCCAGGAAGTTATCCAGAGACCCAGATTTTATTTCTTTTGTTGATCTCCAGTTGCTTGAGGCAGGTGAAAATTAACTTTATTTGTAAAGGGCTAAGAGTAAATATCTTAGTCTTGGCAGGTCATATGGTTTTTGTTCCAATTACTCAATGCTGCATTTGCTATAGACAATAAATAAATGTATAGGCATCATTGCTAGCCCTGTCCCAGCACAGTGATCTCCCTTAGAGAGGGCTGACTCTGCCACCACAGCCACTCTAGCCTGTGGGAACAGAGCAGGGAGAAGTAGAAGTAACATCTTCTCAAACTCATCATCTGTGATTTGCACACTTAAATTGCCACTCATATCCCATTGGTTAGCACTTAATCATCCCTGGCTGCAAAGGACCCTGAAAGATGGAGTCTGTGACTGGATTGCCATGTTCTAAGATAAAACTTGGTTGATTTTTCTGTAAGAGCAGAAAAGAAGAAAGAACATTTGAGAGACGATGAATAATTTGTGTAATAAACTTAAGCCTTAGAAAATTTATTTTTACAATTTTGTCTTGTCCTGGGATCCATTTTAAACATAAGTTGAACTTCACTATACCAAAAGCAGGGCTCAGTCACCATTGACACCCAGTTTCCAGTTCTATACCTCTTCCCAGTTCTATGTGGCCAATCCAGATATCTGCCTTACTGCTTTCTGGTGACCACTTCTTTCTGAGATAGCTAGATAAACCTACTTGGGTAGCCCTGCTGACTTCTACACCCCTAAAACTGTGCAGTTATGGCATAATGACTACCTCTCTGTCACAGTATGACTTCATGGAACTCATGCCTACTTGCTTTAAACCCACCAATTAAAGCTCCCCTGTTCGGATACTGGCCTAGCTTCAACAAAGGCTTTGGCCCACAGTTCCCTATTCCTCTCCGCCTGTTCTCCTTGACTTCTGTATGTCTGGTCTCCAGGTGTGCTGTGTATCACATGCCCCCCAAGATCTATGAGTAATAAAATCTTTATTGTCTTCTTGTATCTCTCCTAATCAGTGGAGGGATGTTCTCCACCTTGAAGGTCCTAAATTAAAAGTTTGACAAATCTTTAACAGGGATACATATTTTCTTGGAGAAAAAATTAATGGACAGTATGATTGTTTATAGAGTATAGAGATTGAGTATCCCTTGTCTGAAATGATTGGAACCAGAAACATTTTTGTTTTAGATTTCAGATTCTTTTAGATTTTAGAATATTTGCATATGCATAATGAGATATCTTGGGAATATGACCCATGTCTAAACACAAAGTTCATTCATATTTCATATACACCTTATACACATACCCTGAGGAGAATTTTATACAGTATTTAAAATAATTTTGTGCATGAAACAAAGTTTTGACTACATTTTGACTGCAGTTCATCACATGAGGTCAGGTATGGAATCTCCCACATGTGGCATCATGTTAGTGCCCAAAATGCTCTGGATTTTGGAACATTTTAGGTTTTATATTATTGGATTAGGGATACTTAATCTATAATATACAAAGCATTTTATATCCCCTTATAAATATGACATGTTTAACTATTCTGCAAGACAAGCAAAGCTTAGATGAAATTAAGCTTTAGAAAACTTGAGGTTTTTCTCAAGGTCACATTGCTACTTGTTCATTGAGTCTTGCCTTCAACTTCAAACTCTATGTCCTTCTTCTATACCTATATTCCAACTTCCTTTAAAATTTTAAATTATTTTATTGACTATTATTGAGAAGTTATCAGCCTGTTACTCTGATGAGACTAGGAGCAATCATGGAGAGAAAATGTTTTGAATCTATTATTTTTTTATGGCTGCTGAAATAAAATACTACAAACTTAGTGGCTTAACAATGCAAATGTATTATTCTGCAATTCTGTAGGGCAGAAATCCAACACAGGTCTCCCTCAGCTAAAATCAGAATGTTGGCAGGACTCGGCAGGACTCTGTTCCTTTCTGGCAGTTAAAAAAAAAAAAATCACTTTCCTTGCCTTTTACATTTTCTAGGGAATGGCCTGCATTTCTTGGATTGTAGCTCCTTTCCTTTATTGTCAAAGCTAGCAATGGCAGATTGAGCACTTCTAATGTAATATACTTCCGATGAAGGCAGCTGGGAAAGGCTATGGATTTTTTTTTTTTTTTGAGATTGACTTTTTTTTTTAATTGCATTTTAAGTTTTGGGGTCCATGTGAAGAACATACAAGATTGTTGCATAGGTACACACATGGCAGTGTGATTTGCTGCCTTCCTCCCCATCACCTATATCTGGCATTTCTCCCCATGCTATCGCATTTCTCCCCATGCTATCTCTCCCCAACTCCCCACCCCCCGCTGTCCCTCCCCTTTTTCCCCCCAACAGACCCCAGTGTGTGATGCTCCCCTCCCTGTGTCCATGTGTTCTCATTGTTCAACACCCGCCTATGAGTGAGAACATGTGGTGTTTGATTTTCTGTTCTTGTGTCAGTTTGCTGAGAATGATGGTTTCCAGGTTCATCCAGCCAACAAAAACGATGAGTTCGTGTCCTTTGTAGGGACATGGATGAACCTGAAAGGTTATGGATTTTAAGGACTCATGCGAAGAGACTGGGACCACTGTATAATTTAGGGTAATTTCCCATTGCACATCCATACCCTTAATCACGTCTTCATATTCCCTTTGCCATATGAGATATACTGTTCACATGTTCCTGGGATTAGGGTATGGGCATATTTCAGGGCTATTATTCCGCTCACTTCAATGGATAAACTTTTTTCCTTCTATTTTATTTTCCTGGCATCCTAATAATTTTGATCTCAAATTTGATATGTAGTAGTGTTACATTTGGTTTATATATTTTGAAAAGTTCAAAATATATAAATAATGCCTATGGATAGGAAGAATCAGTATCATTAAAATGGCCACACTGCCCAAAGCAATTTATAGATTCAATGCTCTTCCTAATAAACTACCAATGCTATTCTTCACATAACTAGAAAAAACCATTTTGAGATTCATATGGAATCAAAAAAGAGCCCAGATAGTCAAGGCAGTCTTAAGCAAAAAGAACAAAGCTGCTAGACGCATCAAACTACTCAACTTCAAGCATACTACAGGGCTACAGTAACCAAAACAGCATGGTGCTGGAGCGAAAACATAACACATAGACCAACGGAACAGAATAAAGAGCCTAGAAATAATGCTGTACACCTGCAACTATCTGATCTTTGACAAAGCTGACAAAAAGAAGAAATGAGGAAAGAACTCCCTATTCAGTAAATGGTGCTGGGATAACTGGCTAGCCATATGCAGAAAATTGAAACTGGACCCCTTCATTACATGATATACAAAAATTAACTCAAGATGGATTAGAGACTTAAATGTAACATCCAAAACTATAAAAACCCCAGAAGAAAACTTAGGAAATGCTATTCTGGACGCAGACATGGGCAAAGATTTCATAATGAAAGACACCAAAAGTATTTGCAACAAAAGCAAAAATTGTCAAATGGGATCTAATTAAACTAAAAAGCTTCTGCACAGCAAAATAAACTATAAACAGAGTATACTGACAATCTACAAATGGGAGCACATTTTTGCAAACTGTGCATTTGATAGAGGTGTAATATCTGGCATCTGTAAGGAACTTAAGCAAATTTATAAGAAAAAAAACACCTCATTTAAAAAATGGGCAAAGGACATGAACAGACACTTTTTTCAGAAGACATGCATGTGACCAGCAGACACGTGAAATAAAACTCAGCATCACTGATCATTAGAGAAATGTAAATGAAAATTACAATGAGATATCATGTTATACCAGTCAGAATGGCTATTGAAAGTCAAAAAATAACAGATGCTGGTAAGGTTGTGGAGAAAAAGAAATACTTAAACACTGTTGGTGGGAGTGTAAATTAGTTAATCCATTGTGGAAAACAATGTGGTGATACCTCAAAGACCTAGAAACAGAAATACCATTTGACCCAGCAATCCATTACTGGTTATATCCCCAAAGGAATATCAATCCTTCTATCATAGAGACGTGCACACATGTGTTCATTGCAGCACTATTCATAATAGCAAATACATGGAATCAACCTAAATACCTATCACTGGTAGACTGGATGAAGACAATGTGGTACATATACACCATGGAATACTATGGCACCATAAAAAAGAACAAGATCATGTCCTTTGTAGGGACATGGATGGAGTTGGAGGCCATTATCCTTAGTCAACTAATGCAGGAACAGAAACTGAAATACTAAATGTTCTCACTTATAAGTGGGAGCTAAATAATGAGAACACATGGGCACATAGAGCGGAACAACAGACACTGGGCCCAATCAAAGGGTAGAGAGTGGGAAGAGGGAGAGGATCAGGAAAAATAACTACTGGGTACTAGGCTTAATACCTGGGTGATGAAATAATCTGTACAGCAAACCCCCGTTACACAAGTTTATCTGTATAACAAACCTGCACATGCATCCCTCAACTTAAAAGTTAAATTAAAAAATTTAAAAATATAACTAAATGAGTATAATTGAATTGTTTGTAACAGTAAGAAAGGATAAATCCTTGAGGTGATGGATACCCCATTTACCCTAATATGATTATTATGCATTAAATGCCTGTATCAAAACATCTCATGTACCTCATAAATATATATATCTACTATGTTTCCACAAAAATTAAAAATTATAAAAAAAGGGAAAATGCAACTAATGTGAGATCTGAGATATAGGTAGAAAATATTTCAGTAAAATGGGGGAAGGTAAGCGTGTGGATGTATGTGGGGAGAAATGGTTGTAAGAGAGAGAAGTGTGAACAAAGGCAGATTCAGGAAAGTATACTATATTATGGAAGAAGCCAAAGATGTTCAACTTGGCTGAAATTTAGTGTAAGTAAAAGAATTATGCAGAGTTAGGCAGGCACCAAAATGGAATGAATCTCTGGTGACGTAATGGATTTAGTTTAAATCTGAGGCAGGAATAGACTTAACCAATTCTCTTCTTTCTGAGGCTCACTATTCTTTTCCAGTCCCAAGAATTCTCCTCTAATTTGTTTGTTTTGCTTATTTTATACAACAACACATTTTTTTAATGTAACTGTGAGCAAAGAGACTACAGGACTTGGGTGTGAGGCAACCTGAGAAAATCTGTTTATTGGGACTAGCCAGGAATCTCCATGAAGCTCAAGACTCAGTAAATGAACTGAATTAGTTCCATTCAGGACTAGAAAATTCTTTCTTAATCCCGGAGGCCTTGTTGCAGGAAAAAGCCGAGAAGCTCTTCCTGAGAGATTAAACCCACTTAGGAATATGAGTTAATATGGTATTCCCAATGGCCACTAGAAAGTCAGTGTAAGTAATGTAAAATCTATGGTGATACCTGTGGTTTTGGATTTATGCTTGGCATGGCTTACAGAAAAGACCCATATATAACTGTAGCATTGAGAGAGGGCTGGCACACTGAATCATTTTTGATGTATTTCCTAAGGCAAAGGAGAATGCCTTCAAGCCTCTGCAGTAGCCAGATGTCTGGGGGGAAATAAGTGAAGAAAACAGTATATTAGACAACTTTGTAAAATAAGATCAAGCAGAAGTTTGGTCATGTAGAAGTAGGTAATTCTATTACTAAAGTAGACAATTTTTGGTTATTTTACCAATTCAAGATGCACTATGTATAACAATATCCTCTTCTGGGTAGTATTCTAATCATTTTCCTTAGCCTGAAATCATTAGAAGAATGGTGAGAGCAAGTGAGAAAGATATTGCCTGTATCAATGAACAAGGTAGCTAGCTGTTCTTTTTCATAAATGAAAGACATTGGGTGCAAATTTGTTTGAAATTAACATAATTTGCTATGTTTTTATTTTCAATAAGCAGAAAATAGCATACCAGACTCCATTATGAGTTACAGAATCATTTTATTAGCATAATTGAAGCAGATGCTATTTCTTGAGATAATAGGTAAATGTGTGAAAATATATTAAGCCACTGTCTCTGGGTATTTTTCATACTTTAATATGTTCGCAAGCAAATACCTTTCACAGTGAAGTCCAGGAACAGCCAACAGAATAATAAAATAAATTAAAGAAATTTACAGCCAAGTTAGACCTCCCTTGGGAAGCACCAGGTTGAAAAATTAGTCATTTTTGCTGGCAAATTAGCAAGATAAAATTGGAATAAATTGTTTTCTTGAATATCTTATTGCAATGACTGTACATCTGCAAATACCTAGACTGTACATCTGCGAATTTGTTACAATATAATATAGTATGAAAAGACACATATACCTCTAATACAAATGGTATGAGGTCTTTTGTCATAAATGATACTGAAACTTACCTTTAGGAATCAAAACCCAATTAATTCCTCACCTTAACTTTCAGACAGGGATTTTTATTAAATTATATGTAGATTCTTTTTTGTATTCTTGCTTGTATTGATAGTTTTTGTTTTTATATCTATGGCTTTTGTTTACATCTTTTTCTCTGTGAAACTTTAATATTGCTTTTGTTTTCAGTTTAATTTAAAATTTATGTATATTAAAATGCACAAATCTTAAATGTACCATTCAATGTTTTTACAGATACCTACACCAGTGTAACCACCATCCCTATTGTCTTAGTCTATTTAGGCTGCTGTAACAAAATTCCTTAGAATGGGTAATTTATAAATAATAGGGGTTTATTTTTCATAGTTCTGGAGGCTGGGAAGTCCAAGATCAAGGCACTAGTGGAACTGATGTCTGGAGAAAGCTCACTCTCTGTTTTATAGATGGCACATCTTGCTGTGTTCTCACATGGCCGAAAGGTTGCAAGAGGCTAGGACTGTCCCTCTTTAACTTCTTTTATAAGAGCACAATCCATTGATGAGTGCTCTTCTCTCATGACCTAGTCACCTTCTAAAGGCCTAACATCCTAATACTAATGCATTGGGGAATAAATTTCAACATATAAATTTGGGAGTGGGGGATACCAACATTCTTATCATAGTACTCACCAAGATATAGAACATTTTTGTCAACCTAGAAAATTCTTTCATAGTCAATAACCCCTGAACCCAAAGGCAGTTTTTTAAGTTTTATTTTCAGTTTTTTAATGGTAGAATATAGAAATACAATTTAGTTTAATAATTTTGTGTCCTGAAATCTTGCTAAATTCAAATATTAGTTACAACAGTGGCTTCCTAGATTACTAAGGATTTTCCATATAGACAACAATATCATCTATCAATAAACATAATTTCACTCTTATCTTTATAAACATAGTTTCACTCCTATCTTTTCAATATTTGTTTCTTTAATCTATGTTTTGCACTATTGTACTAGTTAAATTATACAGTGCAATGTTGAGTAGCAGGAGTGATAGCAAACATCTGTTCTTGATCCCAGTAAGAAGTCATTCAATATTTCATTATTAAATATGTTATCCTCTGTAGGTTTTTCTCAGATGTCTTTTATAGAATGAGGAATTTCTCTTCTGTTTCTAGTTTGCTGAGTTTTTAACTCAATGAGTATTGAATTGTATCAAATAATTCAATCAAATGATACCAAAAATTATCAATTTTTGTATTTGCTGATCTTTTGATAGCTATAGTCTTTTTTGTATTTTGTTTTTGTTTTTTACTTATTCTGATAATGTGGTGGATATATTGATTAATTTTAGATTTTAAGTCAATGATACAGTTTCAGATAAAGTTCATTTGGTTTTAATTATAATTATTTACAAATAGCTGGTTTGGATTTCTTAAAAATTTGTTAAGGTTGTGATACAATTTAAATGTTTTGTCCCCTCCAAAACTCATGTTGAAATGTGATCACCAGTGTTGCAGGTGGGGCCTTGTGAAAGGTGTTTGGGTCATGGGGGTGGATTCCCCATGAATCATTTGGTGCTGTCCTCATGGTAATGAGAGAGCTCTCATCTATGAGTTCATGCAAGATCTGGTTGTTTAAAATTGTCTGGGATCTCCCACTTCTCTCGTTCTTTCATGCTGTGTGACATACCTGATCCCTTTTTGCCTTCCACCATGATTGCAAGCTTCCTGATACCTTATCAGAAGCTGAGCATACATGTGTGCCATGTTCGTATATTCTGTGGAACCATAAGCTACATAAACTTTTCTTTTTGATGATAAATTATGCAGTCTCAGGTTTTCCTTTATAGCAATGCAAAATGAACACAAAAAATTGGTATTGAGAGTTGAGTGTTGCTATAAAGATGCCTGAAAATGTGGAAGTAGCTTTGGAACTGGGTAGAAGGCAGAATTAGGAGGAGTTTGGAGGTCTCAGAAGACAGGAAGATGAGGAAAAGTTTGGAACTTCTTAGGGACTTGTCAAATAATTATCGCCAAAATACTGATAGAAATATGAACAGTGAAGGCCAGGCTGATGAAGCCTCAGATAGAAATGAGGAAGTTATTGAGAACTGGAGTGACGGTCACCCATGTTACACCCTAGCAAAGAACTTAGCTGCATTATGTCCATGTCTTAGGGATTTGTGGAAGCTTTAACTTATGAATTATAGCCTAGAGTATCTGGCAGAAGAAATTTCTAAGTAGCAAAGTGTTCAAGGTGTGGCATGGCTGCTTGCAACAGTCCACGACCAGATATGAGAGCAAAGGAATGACTAAAAGTTGAAACTTATATTTAAAAGAGAAGTTGAGAGTAAAAGTTTGGAAAATTTGCAACTTGGCCATGTGGTTGAGAAGGCAAGAGTTTTTTTTTTTTCCAGTTATAATAATTTTTTTAAATTGCATTTTAGGTTTTGGGGTACATGTGAAGAACACGCAAGATTGTCGCATAGGTACACACATGGCAGTGTGATTTGCTGCCTTTTTCCCCATCACCTATATCTGGCAAGAGTATTCTAAGGAGAGGAACTGAAGTGGGTAGGTAGCAACCACTTGATAGAAAGATTTGTGTGACCAAAAGGAAGCCAAGTGCTAATAGCCAAGACAATGGGAAAAAGATCTTGAAGGCATCTCAGAGATGGTTGAGGCAGCCTCTCCCATCACAGGCCCAGAGTTCTAGGAGAAAAGAATGGTGTCAGGAACCAGGCCCTGGACGCTGTTTCCCTGTGTAGGCTTGTATAGTGCTCTGTGCATCCCTGCTGCTTGAACTCCAGCCATGGCTCAAAGGGCCCCAGATACAGTTCAGGCTGCTACCCTGGAAGGCACAAGCCCTAAGCTGTGGTGTTTTTCACATGGTGTTAATTCTGCAGGCTTGCAGAATGCAAGAGTAAAGGAGGCTTGGCAGCTTCCACCTAGAATTCAGAGTATGTATGGGAAAGTCTGGGTGCCCAGGAAGAAGCCTGATGCAGGTTCAGTGCCACTGTAGAGAGATTCTACTGCAGAAGTAGCAAGGAGAAATATTGGGTTGGAGCCCCCACAAAGAGTCTCCACTGGGGCACTGCTTAGTGGAGCTGTGGGAAGAGTGCTACCACCCTCCAGACCCCCGAATGGTAGAGCCATTTATTTCAATAAACCCAATAAAATATCATAAGTCAGAAATGCATTAACTATAACTCCCTACTGAACATACTTTGTAAAATTTCAGTCCTTAGCAATTTATTCAGATTTGTTTTATGATACAGCATAAAGTATACCTCAGTGACTATCTATTGGCATTAAAGGATGTTCATTTTACAGTTGCTGTATGTATTTTTTCATAAATGTCTATTGGATCAAAGCAGTTGATGTTCTTGTTTAGCTATTTTATAGTCTACTGACAAATTTTATCCAGTTATTCTTTTAGTTATTTTGAGAGGGCTTTTAAGATTTCTACCAGTTTGTGGGTTTGTGTTTTTACTCTCTTTAGTTCTGTCAGATTTTCACCTCATGTATTTTGAAACTGTTGTTAGATAATACACAATTATGATTGTTTCATCTTCCTAATAGAGACTTTTAAAATTGTAAAATGTCCTCTGTTGTTTCTAGTAAAGCTCCTCATCATAAAAAATTTATGTTACATTAATATTTACAAAGATAATTTTATACTAATATATAAAATAATATTTATTAACACATTGATTCACCTTTCTATGCTTAGTCCTTTCATGGAATGCCTTTCACTATCCTTCTGCTGACTATCTGGCTGTATCTTTATGTTTAATGTGCATTTCTTGCAAATAGCATATATTTAGATCTTGCTTTCTTAAATTCAGTATGACATTCTCTGTTTTTTACAATAAGGTGTTTATTTATTTACATTTAATTGGTGTGATTTATGTTTAACCTTTTATTATTATTTTTCTCCATTATCCTATTTTATTTTAAATCCTCTTGTATTAATTTGCTGTCTTTGCTGCAACAAAGTACCACACACTACATAGTTTAAACAAAAGAAATTTATTTGTCTCCATGTACAGGGGTGTCTAAGGGAGAGAATGCAGTCGTGGGTTCTTAGTTTCTGTTTCTGGTTGGGCCTGTGAAGCTCCTTCCTCATGCCTTTTCCCACTTATCACCAGAGACAGAAGCTACAAACCATGGCTTTAGGCTGCTAAAAGCCTAAAACAAAACAAAACAATACAACAACAACAACAAAATTGGACAAGCTTGTAAAACTAGAAGTCTAAAATCAAGGTGTTGGTATAGTTTGTTCCTTCTGAGGACCGTGAGAGAAGAATTTGTTCCAGGCTGCCTTCCTCGGTTTATAGATGGCCATCTCCTTGTTCAACTGGCTTTCTCCCTGTATGTGTGTCTATCTCCAAATTTTACCATTTAAAAAGATACCAATCATATTAAATTCGGGGCTACACAAATTACCTAATTTTAACATGATTACCTCTGTACAAACCATATCTCCAAGTAAATTCACATTTTGAATTACTGGGAATTAGAACTTCAATATATAAATTTTAGAGTGACAAAACTTAAACCCTAATACCTCTATTAACTTTTAAGTTATACCTCTTTGGATTTACATTTGTTGGTTGCCATAGGTATTATAATATGCATTTTCTACTTATCACAATCGATGTAGAGTTAATATTGTACCATTTTTTTTGGTAAAATGCACAAGTGTCCAGACAGCATAGATCCCTTTAACCTCCTACACCATCCTTTGTGCTATTATTATTATGTATATTACTTGTACATATATTAGGACTAACAATAAAAGATACAATATTTTCTTCAAATATGCAAGGGCTTTTAAAGAAATTCAGTGAAGAAATGGATAATGTATTTATTCACTTATTTACATTTCTGGTGCTCTTTATTCCTTCTTGTATATCTGAAGAAATCTATATATTGTGATTTATTTTAGCTGAATAACTTCCTATAGCATTTAATTTAGTATAATATGCTGTAAATCAGTTCTCTCGTTTTTTGTTGTCTTTGTTTTTCCTTTATTTTAAAATAATAATTTCTATGCTGATAGTATTTTTTCTTTCCACTGCCTTTTGGATTCTATTATTTCTTATGGGATGCTAACCAGCATCCATATATGTATGGTCAAATTTCAGTGGAGTTACATCCCAACAAACCCAATAAAATATCACGTTAGAAATGCATTTAATATATCTCCCTACCTAATGTTATAGACTAGCCTAGACTACCTTAAATGTGCCCAGAATACTTACATTAGCCTATAGTTGAGCAAAATCATCTAACACAAAACCTGTTTTGTAATAAAATGTTGAATATCTCACACAATTTATTGAATACTGTATTAAAAGTGAAAAACAGGATGGTTGCATAGATATTCAAAGTAAAGTTTTTACTGAATGTGTATTACTTTCACACACCATTGTAAAGTTGAAAAATAATAAGTCAAACCATTGTAAGTCATAGACTGTATTTATTTTTTCTCTATGTAATGTGTTCTCTGGCTTCTCTGAAATTTCCTCTTTATCCTTTGTTTTCCCCAGTTTGACTTGGATGTACCTTAATATGGTTTTCTTTTATTTCCATTTTGGTCCACTGAACTTCAAAGATCCAAAGGTTTACATTTTTTCTGTATGTGGGGAATCCTTGGCCATGATTTATCCAAATATTTTTATCCCCAATTTTGTTTAGCTCATCCAGTGAAAATTTTATTTCAGATATTACACTTTTTAGTTCTAAATTTTTGATTTGGTTATTTTCTAGTTTTAATTTTTTTGTTGATTTTCTACATTTCTTCATTTTTTATCACAATAATTTCTTTTACATTTACATTTATAATAAGTGCTTTTAAGTTATTGTCTGCTAACTGTAACATCTGAATCATTTCAGTTATTTTCTCTTGCTTGATATTTCTCTTGCCTATGAGTAAAATTTTCCTATTTGTTCACATATATAGTAACCATTGATTGTATAATGGCTATTTGGAGTGATACATTGTAGAGACTCTAAGTTTTATCATCTTCTGAGGAGTATTAATTTTGGATCCATTAGGCTGTTTTTTTGGTTAACCTCAAACTCCAAACTCCACCTCCTGTTGTGGCTAGGATCTGAAATTTCTGCTTAGTTTCTCTGGCCTTCTACTTACTGCTTTCTGCCAGGCTCCTTTGAATTTTCCACAGACATGCCGTTCAGGGGCTAGCCAAGAAATTTTGGTGATGTGGCAGTGGTGATAGTGGTGTGATATATGTGTATGTATGTGTGTGTGTATGTTTTATATATATGATGAATTCATATATGAGTAAATTACTGGATGTGACTTTCTCCCTGTGGTCTAATCCCTCACTTTTCAGAAAAATTTTCAGCCCTGAAATGTATCCCCTGACTCTTAAATGTCGTGAGACTTTAGCTTTAAAATTGAGTTCTAGAGGCTGAGAGTGGTGGCTTACATCTGCAATCCCAGCACTTTGGGAGGCCTAGGCTGGTGGATCACAAAGTCAGGAGTTTGAGACCAGCCTAACCAACATGGTGAAACCCTGTCTCTACTAAAAATAAAACAATTAGCCGGGCATGGTGGCACGTGCCTGTAGTTCCAGCTACTGAGGAGGCTGAGGCAGAACTGCTTGAACCTAGGAGGCAGAGATTCCAGTGAGCCAAGATCACACCACTGCACTCCAGCCTGGGTGACAGAGCGAGACTATGTCCCAAAAAAAAAAATTGATTTATAGATATCCCATTGATTTGGGAGTGTCCGTATGCACAAAGTCACACACACACAAATCTCACCTACTGTAGTCTCATTTCAAAAGGAAATTTCATTTTTTTTTGCTTGCATTTGACCACTGTCTTATATCTTTAAATAGTTGTGTTTTGTTTTAATATTTTGTCCTGATTTGTAATTGTACTTAGTCCAATATAAGCTACTCCATCATTAGTGAAAGCACAACTCTGCACATATATTTGTGATATTAAAATAGTATAAATTTTTTAAAGCATAGGTGCTGAGGCATTTTTTTTTCAAACTCCTAAAATAATCCACTAATGAACTATGCATGTAACAGGGTATCAGCAAATTCCTGCTGAATTAAATGGGTCTGGCTGAACAGAATTATTTGGCATATCTATGTTAACAATTTGATTATTATTAAAATATCCCATGATAGTATGGGTTCGGGACTTCTAGAAATTTAAGAAGTGTAGTAAAAGCCATCATTTTAAAGATAGTTGCTTAAGTTATGTTTGCCACTATTTGTAGACCTGGCTTTGCTGAATTAGACTTAAAATGTTGGATTCTTTCTCCTGTGGCTATGACTGCAAATCAAGATGTTGCCACCAAATAACAATGTTTCCCTGGTTGTAGGCATCTAAGCCAATCACCTTAAGTCTAGGGTGTTAAACCTGTCAATGCTAGTAACAATTTCAAATTAAAGCTAGCGACACTTGGGAGTTTGGTATTAAAAAGATTCTAAGGTTTAATATAGATAAATCAGGAAAGAATGACATGAGCAAATAGCCCTACCGTCCACAGGCTCTGGAATGAACAATGGTGTTATATATACCATGTGTTTCTTACTTTGAACTAGGCTTTCTACTGTATTACTTTCTGAGAGACATAGCCATCTTACATTGTCCAGTTGTTTTATTCTCTCTTGGCTCCAGAAGAAAGCCGCCATCAATATCTCACATAACCAGCATATAAATATTACTTGCTTGTGTGAATAGATAACTTCAGTTTTAAACTTAACAAAAATTATGTGAAAGCAAAAAAGTTCTATTTTTAGTCATTCTGCTTCACATTGTGGTAAAAAAATGGGAACTTGCTGCTTATATTATGGAGTTTATTTCTCTGTTGATGCCCTAATTTTACCAAAGAAGGGAATTATTGAAAATTCTTAGCACAGCCAGAGTAAGTTCTCAAAAATATCTAATAGCATGCATAGCTCACCTTGGAGCATTGCCAACATTTTTTGTAGCACAATGTTGCCTTTAAATATGCTTTTTAATTTTCCAATTATATATACCCATAGGAAATGCCTGTAGCAGACACTTCCTTTAGAAGAAAGGTGACAAGATCTCTTTATTCTAAAGTAAATTATGAGATCTCAACAAATTTGAAATTATTTGCTTGGTTTTAGGAATTCCTGTGGGAATAAGCTGGAATAGCCAACGTGGGAGTCATTCTCCAAAAAATTGATGTCCTGGACATTGTTTCCTTCAGAAAAATGAAAGTAAAAAGTGTTGGCATCTAATTACCTTTGAAATATAGAGAAAGAAATACAGGAATATTATTACTTTAGTTTGTCTGGAATAAATACAAAAATTTGGAAATATAATTTATGACTTCTGATATACGAAATCTATTGCAACTCTTATCCATCCATTCATTTGTTAATTCTACAAAGATGTATATGCGCCAGACAGCATCGTAGGTAGTAAGACATGACTGATGCCCAGAGGGCTCACAGTAGAGGGGAATGTACCTATAAACAAATTATTTGAATTTAGTATGTTGACTGTGACAGGTTTGTGAATACTGTTGTGGGAATACTTTTGAGATGTGACATCCTCAGTTTCATGTGTCATAAGATTTATAAAGGAATGTGGAGGGCAGATTCTAACTTCAAGTGAATATCCAAGACTCAAACAATATCACTAAAAATGTGTACCTCCCCATATTAGACCCTACTTTTTTGGTATTATTGGTTTTATTCTAAGGCAAACTCTTTAAACTCAAGATGGGTTCTAGAAGTTCCTGGGGTTGCATACTTTCTCATTCACATCCAGATACAAAGAATGTTACTTTTTCCAGTGGTTGAGAGATATGCAAGTATTGAGTCTCCTGATGATTTACTGGTTTACTTTAGATTATGAGTCTATTCTTGAATCAGTTACCATGGCCAGAGAAAGCTGGTGGTAGCAAAAAGGTAGATTAAATTGGAGCAGTGTGTAAAGATTAAATTTCTTCTGCTAAGTGGCTTGGCAATTTGGGGTATTTCTGGGAAAACTGAGACTAGGTAATATGTATTGAGAAGGTAACCAATAAATGCCCACTAAAATGTGCTCCATCCTGCTTCAGAGTGATCTTCTGCATGCCCCTCATATCTAGAGCTAACTTAACTGAAAGAACTCCAGAATACATAGCATTCATCTAAGACCCTTGGGAAACTGACGTCTGTGTATCTTACACTTCCCTTCCTACTGATATCAGCCGAATAGATGTCAGTCTATGGGCTTTCCACCTCAAACCAACCCAATCACCAAGTGAAGAGATGGTTAACTCTGGGTTCACTCATTCATTCATTCAATATTTGTTGGTTGTCTTATTCTGTACCAGCAGTATACTAGTGCAATTTAATGATGTTTAGCAGGACACAGTCTAGTACATATTCTACTGGAGGAAAGAAAGTAAATGCAAAATAGGAATAAAATGTTGATAGTAGAACTACAGAATGCTAAGAAGCATGTAAATAGGGCCTTTGACTTTGTTTGGAGGCATCTAGGAAGCTTCCAAGAGGAAGTAAAATCTGGATGATAAATGTCAGATAAATAGGCATTAGCTAGGTAAAGAGGTGGGCAAACACTATCATAGCTGATTTGTACATGTCGAGTCTACACTTTTCTGTCTAAACATCTTATCAGATACTACTGATTATTCAGTATCTAGTCTCTCTTTTCACCAGGTGAAATCCAATGTTATTTCAAACTAAAATGTTCTCACTTAAAGATACTTCAAGACTCACTTCAGGATTTTTTTTTTTTAAGTAAACAAACATAACCCAAACCAAACAAAGCCAACATACAAAGAAGGAACAAAACCAGGAAGCCAGAAAAGGCAGTAGAAAATAACTTCCCTAGGTGAACAGATTTTCAAAGTTAGTTTTAACGCCAAATAAATAGACTTAAAAGTTTTTGTTTTTGTTTTTGAGATGGAGTATTGCTGTGTCACCCAGTCTGGAGTGCAGTGGTCCTCACTGCAGTCTTCACCTCCCTGGTTCAAACAATTCTCCTGCCTCAGCCTCCCAAGTAGCTGGGATTACATGTGTCCACCACCATGTTGGGCTAAGTTTTGTATTTTTAGTAGAGACAGGGTTTCACTATGTTGGCCAGGCTAATCTCGAACTCCTGGCCTCAAGTGATCCACCTGCCTTGGCCTCCCAAAATGCTGGGATTACAGGGGTGAGCCACTGTGCCTGGCCATAAATAGATGTAAAAATTACAAAATTAGTGAAAATTGATGTTACTACAATACTTTTTCTCTGTTTCATTTTTAATCTTTTTACTTCTTTGATTTTAATGTTTGTTAAAATTCAGATTCCCCCTGAGAACTTTTGTTTATTTTATCCTGACAATTGAAATCCATTAAAAATGCTCATTTAATGCTCTCAAATATTCAGATAAAAAGAATTTGCACTTCAGTGCTTTGAGTCATAAATGTAAATGATTTCTAAAGTTCATTAAAGCCTTACCCTTATGCTTAGTAGGCAGGTCTCCTTTTTACTAATGAGGTTTTAGCAAAGGCATAAAAGGTTCAGTGATTATTTTAGCCAGGGAGAGGCTGAGATAATGAAGGTAGGAACTGTTGCTGTTCTTTTGATCCTAAGCTGGCATTTGCCTTAAGTCAGTGTTTCTTTGCTTGACAAATAGTACTCCTCAGGGTTTATTAAAAGATTTCAGAGGGCTTCATTCAGTTGGAGGTCTTTGCTTCTTATAATTATTGCAATAGAAACCAGTCCCAAGTTACTTAATTATTTAAAAAACCATGTATGTAATTATTTTTATTTATTTATTTTTTTAAAGAAAGAAAAAGAAAGAAAAGAAAA
Source organism: Alouatta palliata (assembly GCA_004027835.1). NCBI lineage: Eukaryota > Metazoa > Chordata > Mammalia > Primates > Atelidae > Alouatta > Alouatta palliata. The sequence continues at coordinate 2,149 of PVKV010030162.1, read as the reverse complement.
AAGAGAGTAAGAGAAAAAGAAGAAAAAAAAAAGAGAGAGAATGAAAGAAAGGGAAAAAGAAGAAAAAGAGGGAGAGAGAACGGGAATCTTGATCTATTGCCCAGGCTAGAATGCAGTCTAAAAATGGGTATTGAAAAGCTCTTTTATACTAATAATTGTGTTATACAATGGAGACAGGAAGGAAGGGAAGAAAATAACAAACAGCCAACCAATATGTCATTTAAACCTATGAAATGCTATGCAATTGCTGGGGAGTGATTTACTTCCAACCATGTGGTCACTTTTAGAATAGATGTCATGTGTTACTGAAGAAAATTTATGTTTTGTGGATTTGGAGTAGAGAGTTCTGTAAATGTTTATTAAGTTTACTTGTTCGAGGTATAAGTTCAAGTCCCGGGTATCCTTGTTAACCTTCTGTCTCATTGATCTGTCCAATATTGACAATGTAGTGTTAAAATCTCCCACTATTATTGTGTGGGAGTCCAAGTCTCTTTGTAAGTCACCAAGAAGTTGCCCTATGTATCTGGGTGCTCCTGTATTGGGTACACATAGACTTAGGATCATTAGCTCTTCCCGTTACATCGATCCCTCTACAATTATACAATGTCCTTCTTATCTCTTTTGGTTTCTGTTAAAGTTTATTTTATCAGAGATGAGAATTGCAACTCCTGCCTTTTTTTTTTTTTTGCTCCCCATTTGGTTGGCAAATATTCTTCCATCCCTTTGTTTTGAGTCTCTGTATATCCTGGCATGTGAGATGGGTCTGGATGCAGCTTACCAATGGGTTTTTTGGAATGGCTGATACTGGTTGTTCCTTTCTGTATATAGTGCTTCTTTCAGAATCTCTTGTAAAGCAGGCCTGGTGGTAATGAAATCTCTGAGTACTTGCTTGTTCACAAAGGATTTTGTTTTTCCTTCACTTATGAAGCTTAGTTTGGCTGGATATGAAATTCTGGGTTGAAAGTTCTTTTCTGAATGGGCTTGTTTTTTTCTTATAAATCTGTTTTTAGTTCTTTGTAGATTCTGGATATCAGCCCTTTGTCAGATGGGTAGACTGAAAAAATTTTTTCCCATTCTGTTGGTTGCCGATTCACTCTAATGACTATTTCTTTTGCCGTGCAGAAGCTGTGGAGTTTGATTAGGTTCCATTTGTCTATTTTGGCTTTTGTTGCCAATGCTTTTGGTGTTTTGGTCATGAAGTCCTTGCCTACGCCTGTGTCCTGAATGGTTTTGCCTAGATTTTCTTCTAAGGTTTTTATGGTGTTAGGTCTTATGTTTAAGTCTTTAATCCATCTGGAGTTAATTTTAGTGTAAGGTATCAGGAAGGGCTCCAGTTTCTGCTTTCTGCACATGGCCAGCCAGTTTTTCCAACACCATTTATTAAACAGTGACTCATTTCCACATTGCTTGTTTTTGTCAGGTTTGTCAAAGATCGGATGGTTGTAGATGTGTTGTGTTGCCTCAGAGGATATGAACAAACACTTTACAAAAGAATACATACATGAAACCAACAAACACATGAAAAAATGCCCATCATCACTGGTCATTAGAGAAATGCAAATCAAAACTATATTGAGATACCATCTCACGCCAGTTAGAATGGCGATCATTAAAAAATCTGGAGACAACAGATGCTGGAGAAGATGTGGAGAAATAGGAACAGTTTTACACTGTTGGTGGGAGTGTAAATTAGTTCAACCATTGTGGAAGACAGTGTGGCGATTCCCCAGGGACCTAGAAATAGCAATTCCATTTGACCTGGCAATCCCATTACTGGGTATATATCCAAAGGATTACAAATCGTTCTGCTATAAAGACACATGCACATGTATGTTCATTGCAGCACAGTTTACAATAGCAAAGGCTTGGAACCAACCCAAATGCCCATCGATGATAGACTGGACAGGCAAAATGTGGCACATATACACCATGGAATATTATGCAGCCATAAAAAACGATGAGTTTGTGTCCTTTGTAGGAACATGGATAAACCTGGAAACCATTATTCTCAGCAAACTGACACAAAAACAGAAAATCAAACACCGCATATTCTCACTCATAGGTGGGTGTTGAACAATGAGAACACATGGACACAGGGAGGGGAGCATCTCACACTGGGGTCATTTGGGGGGAAAAAGGGGAGGGACAG
>PVKV010030161.1:0-22614 GCA_004027835.1 Alouatta palliata | reverse complement strand
CCCGGGTTCAAGCAATTCTCCTGCCCCAGCCTCCCAAGTAGCTGGGACTACAGGCACGTGCCACCATGCCCAACTAATTTTTGTATTTTTAGTAGAGACGGGGTTTCACCATGTTGACCAGGATGGTCTCGATCTCTTGACCTCGTGATCCACCCGCCTCGGCCTCCCAAAGTGCTGGGATTACAGGCGTGAGCCACCGTACCCGGCCTTAAATTTTCTTTTTTAAAAAAACTACAGTTAAAATGAATTGGAGGCCGGGTGCGGTGGCTCACGCCTGTAATCCCAACTCTTTGGGAGGCTGAGGCTGGCGGATCACCTGAGGTCAAGAGTTTGAGACCAACCTGGCCAACATGATAAAACCCTGTCTCTACTAAAAATACTAAAATTAGCCAGGTGTGGTGGCACCTGCCTGTAATCCCAGCTACTCAGGAGGCTGAGGCAGGAGAATCACTTGAACTCGGAAGGCGGAGGTTACAGTGAGCTGAGATTGCGCCACTATGCTCCGGCCTAGGCTACAGACTGAGACTGTGTCTCAACAACAGCAGAAATGAATTGGAGTGTCACTTTCAAAGGCTGTGGCAGATGACTGCTTTATCTCAACGTTCCAAGAAATCCTTGTGCATTGTCTATCTGCATGGGAACTCACTTTTCCAGGGGATATTCTAAATACTTAGCTCTTCCACCTTCCACATGTGCTTCCACAAAGATTCTTATGTATTGTAAAACTAACTCCATATGTTTGTATCTTTGATTCCTTCAGCAACATCTGCATTTTATGTGGCTTTGCATTAAGAATATAATGACTCTCAGAGAAGTTGCACTGCGGTTTAGGAATAACAATCAGTTATTCAGAGTTAGGCTATTTTCACAGGGAAGATTCAGAGGATCATCCTCTCCCCACCCATGATTCTAATGGAGTTGCAGGGCTCTCATCATCACTCCTCCTGATGTGGCCCACCCCTCACCACCATGGGACATCTGGAGATTTGAATCCTGGGATCACTTAGATCCTCTTTCCCAGGAATTTAATTCCAAGTCTCAGACTCTCCTGGGAATTTGAATCCTAAACAGAGACACACTGAGGTGTCTGGAGCCAGGTCACTGGGTAGCTGCTGAGATTCTAGTCACTGCCTTGGTTCTGGGGCCCAGCTGTATGATTCTTTCTTTGATTCTGTGAGCTACTCTTTGGTCTTTCCCAAAATTACTCTTGGCCTAAGTTAGGAAGGAAGAAAGGGTGGGGAGGCAGGCCCATGATATTAACTGGAAGAAACTACAGTGGAGGACCAGTTTTCCCGCCTCTGTTTTTAGTTCCTGGTTTGTCACTGAGTGACATGGTCCTGCAACACAATCCCAGTATGCAGCTTGCACAACATGTGACTCACTACAGGGGTTCAAAACACCCAAAATACCGTGTTCAATGAGATGATTCCAGCATCACATGCTGATGTCCCCAGTGTCGAATTGCACGAATTCTACGTGCTCACTCTAAGTTTCTGTACCGGCCTCACTGAGGACAGGCAAGCAACAGTTTGCAGACCTCATCGGCACTGAGCTGGAGTTTCCATGTGAGCAAGTCACTTAGCCTCTCTTTGAAGCCAGGATGTGTTGGAACTGCTGATTTCCACACAGGCTAGTGGACTAGGGCCTCGCTGCCCTTGGGAGAGCCCTATTCCAGGCCCACTCAGAAGTTCTGTTTTTTTTTTCTTTTTTAACTTGTTGGCTGGGATTGCCCCATCCTGACTCTACTCACCTGCCACTCCTCCTCTTCCCACCCAAGGCTTCCCAGACTTTCTGCTTTCTCCATCAAACATGAGCTTTGCCACCAAACAGGAGAGCAGCCTGGCCTCCCTTGGCCTGCAGCACCTATTCCTTGTGTGCAGTTTAAAAGAATGTGCCTTCCAAAAGCATGGAAAGCAGGGGCTCTGAGAGAGATTTGCACACTCAGGTTCACAGCAGCATTTTCCACAATAGCAAGAGGTGGAAACAGTCCAAGTGTCTATGACAGATGAATGGGTAACAAAAATGTGGGCTATCCATACAATGGGATATTCAGCCTGAAAAAGGAAGGAAATTCTGACACATGCTACAACATGGATGAACCTTGAGAACATGTGAAGTGAGAAAAACCAGACACAAAAGGAAAAATATTGTATGATTCCACTTCTGTCAGGTCAAATCCTGTGAGTAGTCAAATTCATAGAGACAGAAAGTAGTGTGGTGGTTGCCAGGGCCTGGGAGGAGGGGAAAGTGGCCTTTAGTGTTTAATGGGTACAGTTTCAGTTCGGGATGCTGGGAAGGTTCTGGAGGTGGATGGTGGTGACAGTTGCACAACAATGTGAATGTTCTTAATGCCATTAAACTGTACACTTAAAAATGGTTGAAATGTGGCTGGGCACAGTGACTCACACCTGTAATCCCAGCACTTTGGGAGGCCGAGGCGGGTAGATCATGAGGTCAGGAGATCAAGTCCATCCTGGCCAACATAGTGAAACCTCATCTCTACTAAAAATACAAAAATGAGCTGGGTGTGGTGGCACATGCCTGTAATTCCAGCTACTCAGGAGGCTGAGACACGAGAATCGCTTGACCTCAGGAGGTGGAGGTTACAGTGAGGCAAGATGGCACCACTGCACTCCAGCCTGGTGAAAAAAAAGGGGGGTGGTTAAAATGGGCCAGGCATGGTAGCTCACACCTGTAATCTGAGCACTTTGAGAGGCTGAGAAGGGAGGATCACTTGAGCCTAGGAGTTTGAGACTAGCCAGGGCAACAGAGAGACCCCCTGTCTTTACGAAAAAAAAAAAAAAAAAATTAGCCAGTCATGATGGCACATACCTGTGGTCGCATGTGGTCCCAGCTACCTGGGGATTGAGGTAGGATGATTGCTGGAACCTAGGAGGTTAAGGCTGCAGTGAGCTGAGATCTGCACTCCGGCTGGGTGACAGAGGGAGACTCTGTCTCAAAAAAAAAACAAACAAAAAGGTTAAAATGGTAACTTTTATGTTATAGGTATTATACTAAATACACATCCCCCAAAAAAATTAAATTTAAAAAAGAGACAAAGCATTCCCTAAAGAAAGCGCTTCCTTCAAGGCACCTTTGGGCTGTGTCTTTGACGTCTGTGCCACTGTGAGTGTCCAGAGGGTGCTGCGACAGCCTTCAGCTGGTGGTTAATTTCTCAACATCAGGGCCGGTGTCTGTCACTTCATTCAGTCCCTAGCACAGAATCGTGACCAGCAGATGCCTGATTGGTTCTAGCAAGATAAATATGCCAGGCCTCTCACTAAACCCTCCTTGTCCTTCCTTCCTTCATTCATTCACTCTACATGCATCAAATGCCTGATTTATATAGTGAGAATATAAAATCAGGCCCAGGCAATTTAATCCTTTTCTGGAGCGGGGATGTGCTGAAACTGCTAATTTTAACTCATTTATACAGTGAGAGTCTAATAAGAAACAAGACCTAGTTTTTGCCTGCATTGTGCTAATTTTCAGCCCTTTCCTAGATTAGTCTCAGCCAGTATCCTCCCCTGGAATACTCCACCCGCAGCTCACTTAGCTCCAGCAGCTACGGCTCAGTACTGTGCTGTGCTGCATGAAGCCTTGGGCCAAGAATCAAAGGCCTAGGCTCTAGTTCAGTTCTCAGCACAAGCTTCCCTCTGACATTGAATAAATCAGTTAACTTTTCTGCCGGTCTCTGTGTCTCCATCAGCACAATGGAAATGACGTATGGCATTGGGACAAAAACAAGAATAGACTAAGAATACGAATAAGCTCCAATAGAAAACATCGGATAGACTGATCGTGGTGGGATAGTTGACTAAACCATGCAACTCACTCCACCCCAATGTGGTCTAACCTGAAGTTCCATTAAAATGACGTTTTGTCTGCTCAGATGTACTTTATATTAAAAAAAAAAAAAAAAGACGTTTTGTTGGGAGGAAGAAAGCAGGTCTCCATATTCCTTTCTTGGAGAACAGAGTCAACTGTCATGCATGCCTTCCGCGCCCCATTTATCGCCACCAAGGACAGGTTACAACAACCTCAGTTGGCTTTGGCAAGTTTTAATCATCAGACCTCGCAGTTGAGCAGCTGTCAGCCCTCCAGATCAGATAGTGTACCTTATTTGTTTTCAAGCCTGATGCAGAAAAGAAAAAGCGTTTAATAAGATGCTTAAAAGAGTGTGCTTTTCCGAAAGAAGCCATCAAGTGGAGAGAGGGCAGGGTGGCTGTGGCTCCTGGGTGCTGGCCCCAAACCCAGTCCTTATGTGGGCCTGGAAAACTTTCTTGGCCTCAAGACCCATACCTCTTTCTGCTTTCCTTGGATTCCATTGCTTTTGCATTCAACAAACAAAAGGGTCTGTGTAAGATACTCCTTAAGAGATGTCTAAAAAAAAAAAGGAGAAAAGAAAACAAATGAGTTAAATCTCAGCTCTATTATCTAGATGTTGTGAGGTCCTGGGCAGATACACATCCTTCTTATCAGTCAGGGCCTCGGTTTTCTCACCTGTAAAATGAGAATAATATTAACACCTACCTAAAGGATTGTTATGAAGATTAAATGAGAACATTTATGTCAAGTGCTTAGCATGATGACTGGCCTGGCGTGGGCAAATGCACATTCGTTAGCTGTTGTGTTTATCGTCTGTCAAATGCACGTGGTACTAACTTGTTGCTGGGTTAAGTGGGTTAATGTTTCAAGGAGGGCTTCCCACCCAGGTCCCTTTTGGCATCTTACTGTAGTCAACCTACAAGTCTAGCCTCTTCATAAATAACACAATTATTTTTATTTTTAAACTTTATTCTGTTGTTGAGATGGAGTCTCGCTCTGTAGCCCAGGCTGGAGTGCAATGGCGTGATCTCGGCTCACTACCTCTACCTCCTCGGTTCAAGCGATTCTCCTGCCTCAGCTTCCTGAGTAGCTGGGATTACAGGCATGTACCATCACGCCTGTCTAATTTTTGTATTTTTAGTAGCTGGTCTATAACTCCTGACCTCAGGTCATCTGCCCACCTCGGCCTTCCAAAGTGCTCAGATTACAGGCGTGAGCCACTTTGTCCGGCCAATAACATAATTATTATCAAGTATTTCCCATGTCTCTCCTCCTGTCTCAGTTGCTGGCGAGGTGATGCTCTCTTTTCTCCTTTTCAAAGCCACCTTCCTGACTGTATTCTTCTCCTCTCCCACTCTTCTTCCAATCTTCAGTTTTTTCACTGTGGTCCCCACTCTTTGTTTCTGTAGCACATGCGTCCCTGCAGGCCCTCCAACTATGGAAACCACCTCCCCTCTCAAGTCAGGGTGGAGTCACTTCCACCCAGCTGAGAAGAGTTCCTGCTCCCTCCTTCCGCCTGGAAAGGAGTAGGCAGAAGAGCACAGGCTTTTGATCAGCTACCGGGCTACTGTCCCACTGTGGCCCCAAACCGTTTGGAGCTTCCATGGGCAATGGTAAACGTTGAGGTGAGTTCTGCAGATGTTTCTGCTGAAACTGCTCCATTGCCATCTTACAGAGTCAGGGTTTTCCTATATCTCTTTTTCCTGGACTCTTATGGACACTGAAGACCAGCACACCTGTGCTGCGAGGGTGCTTGAGATGGGGCTAGGGGCAGCGTCTGCTCACAGACACACAGCTAGGTGGCTTACATTGAGAAGCAAGAGCTTGGGAGCTAGGAAGAGGGGACCAGGCCCATGCTCAAATGCTCTCGTATCCAATTCTCCAGCCGTTTTGGAACTATGGGACAATATATTTGGGTTTCCACACTCCCCCTTGCATTTTGGGGGCTTATATGGAGAGATGTTAGTGGCCACATGAGAGAGAATAAGGAAGTGGTCTGGGGTGTGTGTGTGTGTGTGTGTGTGTGTGTGTGTGTGTGTGTGGGTGAGTAGGAGGTCATTGGAGAGGGAACAGGAGAACAGGGGTAGCTGGAGACTAATGGGTACATGACACCAGGTGGTAATGATGGTGATGGTGGAGGCAGACACAAATTCTCAAGCACATTCAATACAGAGTAGTGGAACTCAGTACACAGGCTTTCGTCCTGGGTTCAAATACTGGCTCGGTCACCTACTGCCTGTGTGACTTTTGGCAAGAATTTTAACCTCTAAGCCTTCTTTTCCTGTAGGTTTATTATATTAATTTTTAATTTTTAAATGTTTTTAGAGAAGGCGGTCTCACCATATTGCCCAGGCTGGAGGGCAGTGGCAATTCATAGGTGCAATCATAACACATGAAAGCCTGAACTCCTAGGCTCAACCCATCCTCCCACCTCAGCCTGCTTAGTAGCTGAGATTACAGGTGTGAGCCGTTGCACCCAGCTGGTTTATTATATTAAATCGATGTTTCATTTAGTATAAATATAACAGGCATATGTGTGTGTATATACACATATATATAAATGCCTAGCTCACAAATGTAACTATTACTGTTGTATTACTACTAATTTTTCTTGCATCAAGTTCCCTGGGGCATCATGGACTAGAAAGGATAAGTTTAGCCACACCCTGACTCTGCCATTGGAGTACTGGGTTTGCCTTAGAGACTCCCTCCCAGGTGACAGGACCCTGGCTTCACCCCTGACTCTCTGTGCCACTTCAGCCTTCTAGTGGGGTTCAGGCCCTGCTGGCCTCTAGCCATAGCAGCTTTGTCCCGCTGAGGACATGCGACTGGCCTCAAGTGCTCTCCAAGGACAGAGCCACAGCACCTGCTTTTCCATCCCGGACTCGGTACCGCTTCTTGGCATTTGTGGAACTGTACCCTGGATGTCATGCCTCTCATTCACTCCCTTGACAAGCTCCTGCTCTCTGGTGGGAGAAGGGCTCTGTCTCTGTTCAGTTCCTCTGTATTTCATCACCTTTTCTCATTCCAGTTTGTCTCTGGTGACAGTTCTCTCTGCAGACCCTGGGGCTTCTTAGCAAATCGTCTGCGTTCACCCTGGATCTTCAGGTCCTTTGTTTGTGGTGGTGTACATGGAACCAGCCCTCCCAGGCCTCTCCTTCTCCCTCGCCTGGTAGGGCCAGTCCTTTCCCTCTTGCACACCCTTGCCCAGGGGAAAGCCCTTTCTAATGGAGCCCTGCCCCAAGGCTGCAGTCAGAGCTTCAGAAAGATCTTTCCGTGTTGGTGCCTGCAGGTATTACCCCCACACCTACTGCTTCCACTTCTCTTTCAGGCTTACTCTCAGCTCCACCTCTGTTGGCGGGCATTCATGAGTTGCTTCCAGGTTCCCTACTGATGCAGAGCTTGCTTTCAGTGGGCGTCGGGGGTAACCTTTTTGTTCCATTGTTTACCCCCTTGTGATGGACTTGTGCCATCCACTGGATTGAGCAGTCTACACCCAGCTACATCTGGAGGTGGACAAAATGCATTTCCACATGAGCGAGAAGTAAGATGTGGGAATGGTGGGTGAAGTGACTCTAACTCATTCTGGGCCAGTGATGTTACTCCCAGTGTAGATAAGCAGATGATTTGAACAGATTCTGGAGATACGTGTTGGGTTCCCTTGCCATTTACCATGAAGTGACGTGTGTGCACATGTGCATATTATCTGCACCTTTGCACAGTGAAATCTAACTCTTAGCATAGTGCCTTGCACATAATAAGTGCTTGGTAAAAGTTAGCTGCTATTAATATTGCCATTATTACAACTACTTAGGAGCAAAAGTAATACATCTTGCCATGTGCCTTGTAAAATGTCCTATTGGGCACTGGTAGAAGTTTGAGCACTGCTATGTGTTAGGCTGATTTAGGGAAGATTCTCCTGCAGCAGGCCATGGCTCTGGCGTGTTGTGGGTCAGCTAGTTAGCCCTGGGTCTTTATTAACAGGGTTAGGGTTTATACCGACATGAGAACTTGGTCTGAATGTTAAAAGTGCTAAGTTGAAAGTGCTTTGAAGGGTTTCAGCCCTGGAGTGGAGTTGGGAGGCTCAGGCCTGCCGTCCCAGCACAGAATCTGTAACACCAACGTGAGCCTGGGCAGCGAGGGACTTCCTTCCTCTTGGGTATGAATCAGACCAGGCATCAGGAGAAATAATTCTGAGTTCCAGATCTGCAGCGTCGTGACTAATAATGCGAATAATAGCTGCCATGTGTTAAGGGCTTATTATGTTCCAGGCACTAAACCCTTGACATGGATTATCCTATTCACTGTGTGTGACCTTGAGCTGATGACTTGACTTTTCTGTTTCTGTTTCTTCATCTCTAAAATGGAGGTGACAATACCTAAAAGGGACGTTGAGAAGAGCTAATGAAATAATGTATGTGAGAGTCTTAGAAAAAAGCACAAAGGGACATATGCATGCCATATTTTTACCAACGAGAAAGATGGTAATATTCAGGCCTTTGAAGAGTCTGCATTGCACAGAGGAGGGATGTTGGCAAAGCTCCAGCTGATGGTGAATTTGATAGCCCAGGTTTGTGAGGGCAGAATATGAGGCCCACGGTGGTGCTTTATCTGTCACCTGAGATCGGGGTGTCTGTCTCCTGGCACAAATGTGACACCTGTTGTAGCAGAAACAGGCCCTGGCAGCTGGCACTCTGGGAGAAGAGGTCTGGCCAGGAGCAGGAGGAGTTCGCTTACCAGAGGGCAAGTGACAAATGTCAGTAGTTAAATCAGCACATTTTTCAGCTCCACCTTCCCCCAGGGGGGCTAAGCAATGCCTGGGTATCCACTGGCAGGATTAACACAGAGGCAAAGATGCAGGAAGAGGAAATATGCCAGTGCACAGCACAGCGCCTGACACCTGAGATGCACTTAGTGAATATTTACGGGGGATGAGGGAGGGTGGGGGGGCAAAGAGCAGCACTGTGAAACAAAGAGGGAGTGTTGTCTATTGCCGTGCTGCCGCTGCTGGCCCACTGCTTACTTCTCTGGTCAGCACGGTGGCTCACACCTGTAATCCCAGCACTTTGGGAGGCTGAGGTGGGAAGATCACTTGATCCCAGAAGTTCAAGACCAACCTGGACAACATAGCAAGACACCATGTCTAAAATTTTTTTAAAAAATTAACCAAGTATGGTCGCATGCATCTGTAGTCCTAGCTACTCAGGAGGCTAAGGTGGGAGGATTGCTTGAGCTTAGGAGGTCGAGGCTGCCGTAAGCTATGATTATACCACTGCATTCCAGCCTGGGTGATCCTGTCTCTTACAAAAAGAAAAAAAGAAGCATAGAGAGAAAAGAGAGAGCTACTGAATATTTTTAAAGGAGTTGGAACTCATATCTTGACTCCCAAATCCAAAACTTCAAACTTGGAAATATTTAGAAAAAAAACATTTATTGGGTACCTGTTGTGTGTCAGACCCCGCACTAAATCTGGCACACATAATTTCATCTTCACAGTGGTTCCTGTGAGGCAGGTGTTTTTGTTCACCATTCAGATGAAGAGACCAGGGCTACAGAGGTTAAATTATTTGTTCAAGCAGTCACAGTTTGTAAGTGGTAGGTATATAATTTTTTAATTATTTTACATTTTTATTTAAAAAAAATAAGACAGGGTTAGAATTGTGAGGGAGAAAAGAATAAATTAAAGAAGAAGAAGAAGAAGAAAAAAAAAGACAGGGTCTTGTTATGTTGCCATATGTTGCTGGTCTCAAACCCCTGGGCTCAAGCGATTCTGCTGCCTTGGCCTCCCAAAGTACTGGGATTACAGGTGTGCCACCCAGCAGCACATGATTACGTCTTTCTGACTCAGAAGCATTGCTTGTCTTTCTGCTACATCGTAAGGCCTGCAAAGGAATTTTCCTACTCCTTAAATTAGTGAAGGTTGGGCTGTTGACTTATCCCAAGTTTTAGGTATCTCACAGCCACCTAGACTCACCTGTTACCCAGGGGCAAGACCTGACTGCGTTAACTTCACTGAATTTCCTACCTGTAATCCACTCACCTCCCTAAATGGATTTGTCCTTGGTCACTGGGAGAGCTGCCTCTTATCTTCTGTTAAAGAGAAGTCGAACTGCACAGTAGTTACCAGTTGTGAAGATGGATTTTATTTAGTATTGCTTTTACACAGGAGAGAGGCTTCAGGACAGAACTGAGCTCAACTTTGAATACAGCAGTGATGACTGGGAATTTATAGCCGACCAGCAGAGTTGAGGGGCCAGTGGGTGGAAAACAGCTGAGAAGAGACATCAAGGACAGAGGGATTCTTGCTGAACTGGCCTAATGGGACTCTTGCTAAAGGCAAGGGTGGGAGGTGAGGAGCTTGGTCCAGATGTCAGAGGCTAGAGGGTTCTGCTAAACTGACCTAGCAGAATTCTTTTTTTTTTTTTTTTTTTTTTTGAGATGGAGTTTCGCTCTTGTTACCCAGGCTGGAGTGCAATGGCGCGATCTCGGCTCACCGCAACCTCCGCCTCCTGGGTTCAAGCAATTCTCCTGCCTCAGCCTCCCGAGTATCTGGGACTACAGGCACATGCCACCATGCCCAGCTAATTTTTGTATTTTTAGTAGAGACGGGGTTTCACCATGTTGACCAGGATGGTCTCGATCTATTGACCTCGTGATCCACCTGCCTCGGCCTCCCAAAGTGCTGGGATTACAGGCGTGAGCCACCGCGCCCGGCGCAAAACTGACCTAGCAGAATTCTTGCTGAAAACTGGACTAGGCAGGCCCAGGATGGGGCCCAAGGATGAGGCCTCGTAAAAAAAAGTGCTCAGAGGAGCTGTCTAAGGCTTGGTCCAGGAGAGTGTCTTTGTCACTTCTCAGCAGATGCCAGGACAAGGGCAGCTGAAGACCCACAATGCTAGTTCATTGTGAGGGTAAGTCATCTCCCCTGGGTGTGACTTCCAACAGTCACACCACACTTTGGCTGAGCTGAAGACTGTCTTGGAGAAGGAATGTGCGCCTGAGACGCGCTGTAGCTCCCACTGATGGGGCAGGCAGCCTTTCATGGCTATTTCCCCACAAGCTTCTCTTGAGTAAGAGGTTTTTAGTCATAAGAGCGAAGATGACCCAGTCATTCAGATGCAGGAGCAAGGCAGGGCCCATCCTCGCCCTCCCCACAGTGTAACTCATGTGTCACCCAGGCACACCTGAACCCACAACTGCTAGTCAGCAGCTCCTCGGGGCTGGGAAGGGATGAGCTCTTGCTTTTAGATCATGTGTGTGGTTGGAATCAGCCGATGAACAAGCAGTTTCCCCTGAGCTCATCCAGAAATGGAGGAGATATTCCGGGGGTGTTCTTTTTCTTTCTCCCTCACTCTTCATGTTTTCACATCACCTCAGTGGCCCCAGAATCCTGCTTCCCGAGAACACACTCCTGCCTTCAACTCGTCAGACCTGTTCCTGCCAGCTGGGCCAGCCTGGAAACAGGAGAGACCTTGGTGGCAGAGGGCTAAAGCTGCAGAAGTCCCTGTAACCATAACATGAGTGGAGGTTTAACATCTGCAGAAACCCAGAGACAGATCCCCCGCCGAGGTCTCTGTGGCAGCGCTCCTCAAAGTCTGTGCCAAAAAGTGCCCACAGGAGAAAATGTGGGCAGAATGAGAAAATGTGGGCCCGTGAAACAGAGGAGCTCTCTGTTCCAATCCTGGCTGCAGAACAACAAGCTCTGTGACCTTAAACTCGGAGTGCTCTTTCCCCATCTGTAAAATGGGGTAATGGAGCTGGCCTCTCGGGAGATTCTTAACAAGGTTCAGATGAAATCACGCCTGTGAGACACTCAGCAAGCACAAAAGGGCCCACGCAAAGCATAACTATGTAAGAAAGCCCTCTCAACCCACACCTGCGTGCCAGCGTGCAGCCCCTGTCCCTGCCCCTCCCCAAGCCTGTTACATAAACACTCGTGCACAGCGTGGGGGGCCACCTTCGGTGATGCCCATATTTGTGGGTGGTGCTCTGTGTTCTGTGTCCGCGTGGCTGTCTGTGTCTCTGCTGGTGCTCACATAGGGGTTTCTGTGACACTTCTGCCTACTGTCAACTCTCGGCTCCCAGGGGTTGGGGGCTGTCAGGCTAAGTCTTTCCAAGCAGTGCCCATCACAGCGTCCTGGGGGCGTCATGGTAAACTGAGGCTGTTGAAGGGAGAGGGGAGGCTCTGTGGAGATCCATCTGCACACTGGGTTCCTCATCTTAGCCTTGTCTCTACTTGCCAAGTGAGCCTCGATTAGCCATTTGACCAGTCTGGGTCCCATTTTCCTCCTTTGAAGTGAGGATGAGGGGATCTTGAAAGCCTCTCCTAGCTTTCAGTGGTCTGTGCTTCTGGTTTGTGACTAACAGTGGTTTGGTTCTACTCGTTCAAAGCCCAGCAGTCTCCCTTCAGGTGGGAGCCCAGCCCTCAGGAGCGTCAGCAGTGGCCAACCGAGGGACTCTGATTCTCCCCTGCCCTCACCCTGGTGCAGCCCCTTGCCTCCTGACTTGTGAATGCACATGCACCCCCCAGTTTCCTATTCCCTCCCTCCCTCTCAGCACGGTTTGGTTTTTTGCCTTCCCAGATGTGTGTAAGCCAGCCTGTTCCAGAGCTTTCAGGGTGCAGACAGCATCAGCCCCACGCAGCCTCCCGATGACTCCAGAAACAAGCGAGGCCTCTAATCTTGTATCTCCAGCAGTTTATAAATTTGTTTGACAGACACCACATCTAGGCCCACCCTTTCCTGCCTCCCTTAGCTCTGGCTCTATCCAGCAACCCAGTGATCGATGGTAGAGGGTCTCCCCCACCATAAGTAACCCCCTGCTGTTCCAGGGCTTAGGGCACAGGAATGAGCAGGAAGGGAAGAGTGTAGTGCCTGCCATGACCATCTCTCCACAGCAGCTTTTGGGAGAAATTGGCCTGCAGAGGCAACCAGAGGAGAACGAGCCCTTAGCGGGAGGCCCGTGGTCCATGCTCAGCTGGCCTGGCTCCTTCTCTGGTTTCTGGAAGGTGGCAACTGCTGATGGGATGTAAGCTCATCTCTCTCTGCCCTGTGGACCTTGGCCAATTTGCAGCTATCTCCTGCCCCTGGCTTTGCCCGCTTCCCACTCACCCTCTGAAGAGGGGTGAAGAGCAGAAGGGAAGACGGGTCCCTCCATTAACCTCCCACATCTTTTAGATGTATGAGGTTTCCAGATGATGCTGGCCTGAAGGCTCCTCTCTTCCCCTTCCACAGGGTATGGCAGCTGGAGAGAACTGGCCAAGGCTCTGGCCAGCAGGAACATTCCAGCTGTGGACCCACACCTCCAGTTCTACCACCCCCAGAGGCTGAGCCTTGAGGTAGGTGACCGGCCAGCCCATTGTCCTGCTGGTGCCTTAACATGGGTCCCCAGGTGCTCTGCCCAGTTGTCTTAAGGGTAACTTCCACTACTTCGTGGGAGGAGCGGCAGAAGAGAAACAGCCCCTAGAATCCTAATCTGGCCTCGGGACTTCCTAGCTGAGCTGTAGAGATGTCATCCGGCCTCCTCAAAGCCTGGGGCTGCAACTGAGCTGGGTTTTCAGTTTGCCCATGTTGGAACCACTCCGGGCCTGTGACCTCCATCACCAGTGGCATGTGCTGCCTCCCACTAGGGTGAGGGCTGGGCTGTGCTTGCTGCTGAGACTAGAGGTGATAAGGTGGACACACACTCCTCCCTGCCCCTAGCTGGGAGTATAGATTCGTAGTGGAGCATTTCCCTGTAGTGTTTCTTGAGGCAACAGCCTCTAAGGAGGCAGATTAGAGAAACTGGGGTCTAATTCAGTCAGGAGCCCCAAAGCTGAGCCTAGAACAGACATGGATCCCAGAGCTGGACCAGAGCCAAACTGAACCTGTGGACCTGCACTATAGGGAGGGTTTGGGGTGTCCCTGAGGGGCTCCCACTTGTTGGAACCCAAATCTAGGGAGCTGGGGGATAAGGAGGAAGAGGGAACCAAGCCCCTTGCCCTCTAATGAGGGTAAACTTTTTTCCCATATGGGGAAGACAGAAAATTCAGAAAAGTGAGGGAACCCGAGGAGCACGCACTGATGAAACTACGGAGATGTATTCCCCAGGGACATCGTGTGAATAACAGATGGCAGCGTGCTCTGAGCTGGTGCCTCCTGGGAGCAGGCGCTGTGCCTCCTGGCCCTCTGCTTCCCCATGGGCACTTCCAAGGGGCCTCAACCCTGTCCTGCCCACAGTTTCTCCTCCTAATATTCCTACCAAGTTCATTCTTCATTCTTCCACTAGGACCATGAAATTGACCGAGGTGGAAGCAGCAACAACAGCTACTTGAAGTGGAACAAGCCTGTCCCCTGGCTCTCAGAGGTAAGGGACTTTCTACTGTCCCTGCTCTTTAAGAGAGTTAAAAAATAATTTTTACAGATAATTCCAGCGATCACAGAAAACTTTCTACTAGTGAATTTAAAATTTTTAAAAATTATTTATTTAGTTAGTTTTTTGGTGGTGTTTTTAGAGAAGGGTCTCACTATGTTGGCCAGGCTAGTCTCAAACTCCTGGGCTCAAGCAATCCTCCAGCTTCCTCCTCCTGACTAGCTGGGATTACAGGTGGACATTACTGCACCCAGCTTAATGGTTTCATGAAAATTTTTCACTGCAAGCGTTCCAGGTTTATTGGATTTCCCTCTTTAGAGAAGGAACACTCACATTTGCCGGCCCATTGTGTGGCAGGCTTTGTGGACCGTCTCATCTCAGCTTTACGACCCTGTGAGATAGTGTCATTATCCTGATTTTATAGGTGGAAAAACAAGCTCCGGAAAGCTACAAGACTTTCATGGCCATGCCCATCCTGTCTTAAAGATAAGCATCCCAAACTGGCTTTCTTGGGCCACTAAATCCCATAAGATGTTCCAGGAAGAAAAGAGTCCATTGTTAAATAAGTTTTTAAAACTGTAATATACTACCTTGCCTTCCTGGAAATGTACATTAGCATATGAAAGATTATGAGTTCCGCAGTCATCTGTTTAACTTGCTTTAGCTCAGCGTGTCTTAAACTGAATTGCTTTTTTTCCATGAAATGCCTGTTACGCTCTATGAAACTAGTGCTCTAGATTTCATAGAAACGCTCTAAGGAGCATGCACTGGAAAACGCTGCTTTAGAAAACTTTTATAGGAAGCAGTTAAATGTGAATAAAAGCTGTCAGACCATCATAATACCTTTCATTTATATAGGCTTTGATAGATTGTGTATCTTCTTTTAGTTTTTTTATTTTTTAGAGACAGGGTCTTGCTCTGTTTCCCAGGCTGGAGTCCGGTGGCACAATCATAGCTCACTGCGCCTTGAACTCCTGAGTAGCTAGGACTACAGGGGCATACCACCACGCCTGGAAAATTAAAAAAAATTTTTTTCGTAGAGACAGGATCTCACTATGTTGCCCAGGCTGGTTTCAGACTCCTGGCCTCAAGTGATCCTCCTGCCTTGGCCTCTCAAAGTGCTGAGATTATAGGCGTGAGCTCCTGTGCTTGGCCCGATTCTTCTGCTTTTGGTGAAGAAGCTGAGGCTCAAGGAAGTTAAGTAACATACACAAGACGACCTTGAGTAAATTGTTATGCCAAGACTTCCGGTGCTTTGGAGATGAAAATTTTTAATTTGAGTTCCCTATTTTACAGCTTGTTTAGAACCCAGTGTCTTTAGTCTGGAGGCCCTGTGGACGCCAATTACTTTTCTTGGCTGGGTGGGACAGGCTAGCTCAGTGTTTTCATCCAAACCTATCATGGATTGAGGTCTTTAGCCTGGGTGGTTTTATTTCTGATCTACCCACTTGCTCTGGGGCAGGAGTGAAGGAGGCAGTATTGTACTGAACGTGACGTGAGGTTATCCACACTGTGAAACTGCCTCCTTTTAAAGCCCTGGGAGAGGATAGATTACAACCCTGGCACAGCTGCACTAGATGACATCATCAGGTAATTATGCCCCGCCCTACCTGGAGATTGTACTTTGAAAAGAAGTAGCCTTTCAGACGATTTGGCCTGGTGATCCAGCCTTCTCTCCTTCAAGGATAGCTTGGACCCTTTTTCTTAATAAACTAATTATTTTAAAAGCTTATAGCACCATAACATTCTGCATTTATTAATAATTAATTTCTCCACTTGTTTTTGCCAAGCAAGGACATATGTATAAACATATAGTGAAACAAAAACAGTGGACAGATAGGAAATAGTGATTAAAATTGGGCTGGGCTTGGTGGCGCAAGCCTAGAATCCCAGCACTTTGGGAGGCCAAGCTGCTTTAGCCCAGGAGTTCCAGACCAGCCTGGGCAACATGGTGAGACTTTATCTGCACAAATAATAATAATAATAAAAGCCAGCCGTGGTGATTGCATGCCTGTGGTCCTAGGTACTTGGGAGGCGGAGGTAAAGAAAAAGAAAAGAAAAGAAATATTGGATATTTTAGTAAGTGTGTACGGCCTTTTGGGGGTAAATGACTGATTTTCTTTTTTTTTTTTTTTTTGAGACGGAGTCTCACTCTGTTGCCCAGGCTGGAGTGCAGTAGTGTGGTCTCAGCTCACTGCAACCTCCGCCTCCTTGGTTCAAGCAATTCTCTGCCTCAGCCTCCCAAGTGGCTGGGACTACAGGCGCCCACTGCCACGCCCGGCTAATTCTTTTTGTATTTCTCGTCGAGACAAGGTTTCCATCTTGGCCAGGCTTGTCTCAAACTCCAGACCTTATGATCTACCTGCCTTGGCCTCCCAAAGTGCTGGGATTACAGGTGTGAGCCACCACGCCTGGCTTCGTTTTTAAATATTAAAAATAGCTTACAAAATCATCATTGCAGTCTTCATGGATCTTCAGGGATTCACTGATCCAATCCTCATATTTTACCAATGAGGAGAATAAGGAAGGAAGCCCGTGGAGAGGTTAAACAACACAGCAGTCACACAGCTGCAAAATGGTGCCACCTGGCTTCCAGCCCAGCCTTACAGTCTCTCCACATTATGGGGACCTCTGTTCCCATCTCCTTGCCTGTCCCTGGCCAGCAGGAAGTTTCCAGGTTAATGATACATGTCATTTATTGAGCATCTACTAGTGTCCAGGAGCTGTCAGGTTGTTCTGTTATCCCCCTTCCAGATAATGACTCAGAGACGTCCGCTCAGGGTCGCAGAGTCAGTGCAGGGCCCTGCTGTAAAGGTGAGCAAGGGCAGGAGATGAGAAAGATGACAATGGCCTCCTCTTTCACTGTTTCCCTGCCCTGGGCTTTGGTAGGCAGCCCAGGGTCTCTGAGGCCAGAAGTCACTCTCGGAGTCTCAGCAGCCTCAGACGTTTTACCTGGTGCAGCACCAGAGGCCGACGGATCAGATTGGATGGCAAGGGGGCTGGGCTTCACGGAGTGTCTGTCTCAAAGCTTATTCATATGGACCTTGATCTCAAGACGCTCATTAACAAGTCCCAGTGCCAATCTGTTCATGTGTTGGTAAATGCACTGCTCCATTCATCAAAATGCCTTGTCTGCTAGCCAGGCCACTCCCCAAACCCAACATAGGTATAAGAAAGAAATTTGGTATGTACAAAGTCGGATCAAAGCAAGTGGGATCAGAGTTTTCGTGGGTTGTTCACACAGGCTTTGAGAAGGCAGCATCTCTCTTTTGCAACAGAACTGTGACACCGACTCCTGTTCTTAGCCTTTCCTTTTTTTTTTTTTTTTTTTAAGAGACAGTCTCACTTTGTCGCCCAGGCTGGAGTGGAGTGCAATGGCACGATCTCAGCTCACTGCAATCTCGGCATCCCGGGTTCAAGCAATTCTCCTACCTCAGCCTCCCGAGTAGCTGGGTCTACAGGCACATGCCGCCATGCCCAGCTAATTTTTTTGTGTGTTTTAGTAGAGATGGGCTTTCACCGTGTTGCCCAGGCTGGTCTCAAACTCTTGAGCTCAGGCAGTCCTCTGGCCTTGGCCTCTCAAAGTGCTAGGATTACAGGCATGAGCCACTGATTTATAAAAAAGTTTTATTGAACTGTAATTCACATACCATACACTTCATCCATTTAAAGTGTACAATTCAAGGCAGGGTACGGTGGCTTACACCTGTAACCCCAGTACTTTGGGAGGCTGAGGTGAGAGGATTGCTTGAGGCCACAAGTTTGAGGCTAGTCTGGACAACATAGGGAGACCCCATTTCTACTAAATAAAAAAATTAGCCAGGTGTAGTTACGAGTACCTGTAGCTACTTGGGCAGCTAAGGAGAAAGGCTTGCTTGAGGCCAGGAGTTTGAGGCTGCAGAGAGCCATGACTGTGCCACTAAACTCCAGCCTGGGCAACAGAGCGAGACCCTGACCTTAAAAAAAAAAAAAGTAGATCGAGTACCTCGAAACTCTGAACAGGACATAGGAGTTCCTGGTGTATTGGAACCGGTGACCTAATCACCCTGCTGTGTTCCTTCCGGGGGAGGCCCCGCTTTCCCACCAGTTAAAACAGAACCACCAGCCAGGTATGCTTGGTCTTGTGAGTTTGAATCTGGCTGAGTAGCAGAGACTATCGCAGAGGCAGAGCGTCGGTCAGCGCTCATGTCTCATGATGGGCTTCCGAGTGCTCAGGGAGGCACAGCTGACGGCTCCTGTCTTTGTGCCCCTGTGAACCTCCTGCCTCTGCCACAGCCCCTGGCGCAGGTGACACCCTTTTGTTTACATGTCTGCCTACTTTGAGGACTACCTCTGCTTCATCTTTAAGGGTACAGTGCTGGAAAAGATACCTGGGAATGGGGTAGAGTGGGCCGGACCCTGCCTAGCCTCCTGGAGCCGAGGAGCTGAGGCGGGCAGGGGGTGCTCACACTCTGTCATAGACTTATAGAATGGAGGAACATACTGTTCTGGGCTTAGCTCCTCCAAGCGTTTGTTCACTTAAATAATTAAGATGTGCAGGGAACACAGGGGAGGGAGCTGTTCCCTCTGCCTGGGGACGTCATAGAAGGCCTCAGAGATTAATATTTGACAAGAGCTTTGAAGGATGAGCAGGAGTTTGCCGTGTAAGGAGGAAATGAATGGCCCTTCCAATCAGGAAATGGCATTTTCCAAAGCATGGAGACGTGAAACAGCATGAGGATTTTGGTAAAGACGGATTTGGTGTGGGTGGAGCAAAGGCGTGTGACAGGGAATGCTGTGAGGTGAGGCTGGAAAAGGCAGGTCAGTCGTAAAAAACTCCACGTGCTGGGTGAGGCTCTGTTCTGAAGCCCTGCGGGAACCTTCGGAGGTTTTAAGCAGCAGAGTGACTTGGTCAGATCTCTGCTTTAGAACGACAGTTCTGGAGGCAGGAGGACTCAGAGTGGGGGAAAAGCTGAGGTCCAGCTAGAGGCTCTGCTGCATCCCAGGGAGCGCCTCAGAGGGGCGGTGGATATTCCTGTGTGACCCACGCCCCTGCATGGGTTACTTGCTGCATGTCCTTGGGGAGTCCTTTACCTCTCTGAGCTTCAATGTCCTCATCCTTAAAACGAGAGGGTTCCAACAGGTATCTTCTCCAGCACTTCTAACTTTGGAAGTTTCAAAACCAACATTGGCCGTAGACATGCTGTGGGGCTTGGAGTGACCAGTGCTTCTCCCTGGGCCTTAGTCCCTGCTGGACAATGGAGGGAGTGGGCGGAGGGCAGGACTGGCGTGCTGGAGTCCCAAGTTCCTGCCAGACAGAAAGTTTCTAAAACTCAGAGGGACACAAATCTTTGGGGCGGGGGAGGAAGAGGGTGCCCACCGTCTCCTTAGAGACTCCCACCGACAGCCTGAGCGTGGGTGAAGCATGGTTTGAGGGCTAGCTTAATGCTGGGTAAGGGTCTGGGCCCAGCGCAGGGAGGTCGTCTCAGCCTCCCTGCCTGGGGCTACCTGCAGCATCGGAGGATCCGCTGAGCGGCCAACCAGTGCCTCCCTCTGCCCCTCCTCTCCCTGCCCGGTCCCTGTGCCCTCTGGCCTCCAGGCTGAACACAACAGGCTTCTCTGGTGGCATGCCCTCCCCCACTGCCCTCCCTCCTGGGATCTGTGTCTCCTAAGGAGGGGGGCAGAAGGAGGCCTTTGGAGGAGACAGCTGAGTCTTATAAACCAGACTTGAGGACTTTCTGCCGAAGTAGCACAATGTACCCATTCTTTCCTTCCTTGAAGCCTTAACCCGCCAACCACCTACCCAGCCCACATTCCCTCTCCCACCTTTTGCAGTCCCCCACTCCTGTTTCTGTGAGTGATGGCTGCTTCCCAAGGCCTACATTCCTAGCACTGACCAGGCCAGTGTGCCCGGTTTGCCCCAGTTAGTGCCCAGTTAGCGCTGAAGGGCCAGGGAGGGACAGGCTCTCCCGTGTCTTTCTGGATCCAGCAGTGGGCCAGTGTTCCCTGAGGCTGCGCCCACCGCACCAGCCACACCTGGACCTTGGGCACTCCTGTTGAGGATTTATCCCCTGCCCCTCCTCTCCCCGCCCGCCCATCCTCCCTCCTGCAGGTCTCTTGCTGAACTTGTGCCACTTCTTATCTGGGCATCCAGTCTGGGTGTCCTCTCATAGCTCCTAAGGGCAGCCCAGATTTTGCTATCTGGTGGGCACAGCGGGGAGGCCAGGGCAGGCTGCTGGTATGTCGTCATTGCCCCTCCCCCAACCTGGACAGAAGCCCTGGGGGAGGGGAGGACATGGGGTGATCCGAGGGCCATTGTCAGGATGATTGGCACAAAGTCCCCACGCTTCCCTCTCCTCTCAAACTTCCAGCCCCACCACCCGCGCAGAGTGCTGGTTCTTGCCTTGGCCCTTTGTGGGGTCCTCTGCTCGGGGCCTCCAAGCCCAGTCCTGCCGAGGAGAGAGAGGATCCGACCGGACTAGCACTGCCCTGCGGCTGTCCCAGGAGCGGCCTGCTCAGAACGAGGCTTGGAGGCCTCAGAGGGCTGTGGGAGGCCGAGATGCTGGGCAGCTGGGATGGCCCCAGCTCCCTCCTGCAGCGCCTCCCAGCTGCTTCCCAAGGGAAACCAGAAGCAGGGAGGTCACTGGGTAAATAAGCTTTCACAGGAAGAGAGCTGTGCAGCTTTCCTCCTAGTTCCCTGTCGTCTGGGCCATTCTGTCGTGGCCATTGCTCCCCTTGCCTGGGGCATGCAAGCCAGCCCCCTTCCTGTGTGGGAGGGCCAGGGGGAGTGCGTGTGTGCACACCTGCATGGCCAGAGCAGACCTTGTCCTCAAGGCCAGGCCATGGGGTGAACATGAGCACCAGGTTCCTGAAAGAGTGCTGGGCGCTAGACTGGGGACGGGATAGAGTCGGCCAGACCCGCACAGTGAGAGGAGCACTGGCCCCTCTCTGCCCAGCCTGCTGGTGCTGAGGAACTAGGGCGGGCGGTGGGGTGCTCAGGCTCACAGCTCGTGCCTCCATCCTGCAGTTCCGGGGCCGTGCCAACCTGCATGTGTTTGAAGACTGGTGTGGCAGCTCTATCCAGCAGCTCAGGAGGAACCTGCATTTCCCACTCTACCCCCATGTGAGTGCCCGAGGGCTGCCTTGCCCACCTCCCTCCACACCTATCTCCTCTGCCCACTTCTGTCTCTGTCTCATCTTCCCTTGCTTCTTTTCTGGTCCATATTTTCTCCTTTATCTCTTGAGCTCTCTTTTTGTCTGCCCATAATAGTTCCCTTGTTTCCTTCCTAGGGATTCTTTCCATTTCGTCTTCTGCATCGTTTCAGTTTCAGGCTCTCTAGCTCACAATATAGTGTACCCAGGGCCACCATGTACAGTTGTGCTGGTTGTACACTGTACAAGGCCTCCTGGAAAAACAGGCAAATGGGAGCTGAAATCGAGCCTGCACTCCACAGCCCCGGTCCCTCCTGTCAGAGTCCCCTCCTGGTCTTCCCACGGGTCCTGGGTGGACCAGTTTCCTCTTCCCTTTTCTGGGTAACAGTTCCCTTCCCCTTTCTTGACATAGATTCGCACAACCCTGAGGAAGCTGGCTGTGTCCCCCAAATGGACCAACTATGGCCTTCGCATCTTTGGCTACCTGCACCCCTTTACCGATGGTGAGGCCAGCCCCAAAGTCCCATCCTTCTTCCTGCTCTAGAGTTCTGCAGGGGACCCAAAGAACATAAGATAAAGTTATGGGTAAACTGGACTAACTTCCTGCTAGTCCACCCTCAGGGAGGAAGGGAGGGGAAACTGAGTCACACTGAGGTCTCGTCCAGCTGCCACAGGCTGCCACTTTGCTCCCTGGTTTGCAGCCTGGAACGAGCTCTCTTTCTCTGTCAGTCTTTTCCATCTTCGCAGTGTCTCCCAAGATGTAGAAACCCCCACTTTACAGGAGGGGAGCCACAGCACCGAGCCCTGAAGGGAATATAATTGCTAAGACACTCAGAGAAGCCTCCAGCTGTTTATGCTGGGGCCCTGCTTGCCCTCATCTGGAAACTCTTCCCGCTGTCCAGGGAAAATCCAGTTTGCCATTGCTGCAGATGACAACGCGGAGTTCTGGCTGAGCCTCGATGACCAGGTCTCAGGCCTCCAGCTGCTGGCCAGTGTGGGCAAGGTAAGGCCAGTCCAGCCCTGGGCCCTCCCATCTGCTCCTGGAGCCTGCGCATTGAGTCACTGAGTCGGCCAGCAGCTACTCATTACTGTTGGCACCTCTGGTGTGACACCCGGGAGGAAAGGGTGGAAAAGAAGCCTCCTCCTTCACCCCTCCCCTGCTACGAAGGGGTAAACTGAGGATGGGGGTGAGGGAGGAGTAGGGAGGTGAGAGCAATGGGGAGGAGTGGGGGGGAGGTGAGAAGAGTGGAGAGGAGTTGGGAGTGAGGAGTGGGGAGTTGTGGGAAAGCTGGGAGTGAGAAGGAG
>PVKV010030160.1:0-22615 GCA_004027835.1 Alouatta palliata | reverse complement strand
TTGTCCAGATTCCATTGCCAAGAATGTGTTGTCCAAAATGCCTGTAGTTTTTAAAGATGGAACTCCACCCTTTGCTTGGTTTTAAGTATGTATGGAATGTTATGATAGGACATAGTAGTAGTGGTGGTCAGACATGGAAATGGTGGGGAGACAAAAATATACATGTGAAATAAAACTCAGTATTTTAATAAAGTAAAAACAAAACAAAACAAAACAAAACAAATACAAAAAAAAAAAAATTATCAGAGCATGGTGCCGAGGGCCTGTAATCCCAGCTACAGAGAGGCTGAGGCAGGAGAATTGCTTGAACCTGGGAGGCAGAGGTTGCAGTGAGCAAGATTGCACCATTGGACTCTAGCCTGGGCGACAGTGTGGGACTCTGTATAGAAAAAAAACCCAAAAAAACAGGACATTCCCTGGGACAAAGGAGTATTTGGTCATAAATGCCAATAGTGCTGAGGCTGAGAAAGCCTGCTATAGAACAATACAATGTTCAAAGAAGCAGATGGAAGCGTAGCGACGGCTGGGGATTTCCACAATGAACATTTTGGCTAAATTCTTTCAATTTTCAATGCACAAAAATATATATACAAATAATTACAGATGTATAAAAAAGAAATGATTATCATATATATGCTGTTTTGAAACCCAACTTTTTTCACATAATAATGTTGTTCCAAGTCAGTAATTTTATAACTATCACATTTTTCTCATTAAGAAAACTAGGTTTTTTAAAAAATAAAAATGTAACATTCATGTGGTTAAAAAAATCAGAATTGCGAAAGTTCAAAAGAGCAAATGCTTTTCCACAAGTGGTTATGTGTATTTTAGTACATGCGAACTCTTAAGAAAACCACAAATTAGACTATACAGTGACATTGCTGTGTATTTTGCTTTTATTATTTAATAATATATTAAATAATGTACTAATATTTAATAATTATGCTTACTTTTGCACCAACCTAATACATTAAGTAATAAATTATATTAGGACAATTTCCATACCCACACGTAGAGATCTACCCCATTCTCTTTTTTTTGTTTTTGTTTTTGTGAGACGGAGTTTTGCTTTTGTTGCCCAGGGTAGAGTGCAATGGTGTAATCTCAGCTCACGGCAACCTCCCCCTCCTGGGTTGAAGTGGGTCTCCTGCCTCAGCCTCCCGAGTAGTTGGGATTACAGGCATGTGCCACCATGTCTAGCTAATTTTATATTTTTAGTAGAGATGGAGTTTCACCATATTGGTCAGCCTGGGCTCGAACTCCTGACTTCAAGTAATCCACCAGCCTTTGCCTCCCAAAGTGCTGGGATTACAGGCATGAGCCACTGCGTCCGGTCCACCCTATTCTTTATAATGCTGTGTAGCATCACCTATTATCATATTGATAGGCAGTTGGCTCTATTTTTGCTGTCACAATCACTGATGTGTGGTCATTTGTACACAACCTCTCTGCAGGCTCCTGTGAGCACACCCTGAACAACTGAAGTTGGTGAATCACAGGATACGTTCTTACATTTTCATAGCTATAGCAAAAGTACTCTCTAAAGAGTTTGCCCAGCCAGGCGTGGTGGCTCACGCCTGTAATCCAAGCACTTTGGAGGCCAAGGCGGGCGGATCACCTGAGGTTGGGAGTTCAAGACCAGCCTGACCAACACGGTGAAACCCCGTCTTAAAAAAAAAAAAAAAAAAAAAAAAGAGTTTGCCTTATTTACGTCTCCTACTGCCTCTTTCCCCACAGCCTCACCAATCACATATTTAAATGTTTTTAACCTGATTTAATAAAAATGGTGTCTAGTTGTTTTAATTTGCATTTCTTTTTCTTTTTCTTTCTTTTCTTTCTTTTTTTTCAGATGGAGTCTTGATCTGTCACCCAGGCTGGAGTGCAATGATGTGATCTTGGCTCACTGCAGCCTCCACCTCCTGGGTTCAAACGATTCTCCCGCCTTGGCCTCCCGAGTAGCTGGGATTACAGGAAACTGCCATCACCCCCAGCTAATTTTTGTATTTTTAGTAGAGACAGGGTTTCAACATGTTGGCCAGGCTGGTCTCGAACTCCTGACCTCAGGTGATCCACCTCAGTGATCTGCCTGCCTCGGCCTCCCAAAGTGCTGGGATTACAGGCGTGAACCACCACACCCAGACTGCTATCTTGAAATATATAATAAATTACTAACTATAGTTGCCTGTATTTATTTAATTACTGAAGTTACGTTATTTTTTCATGCTTAATGGCGTTTTTATTGTTTCCTATCAACTGTTCATTCTTTTACTTTTTATTTTTTTGCTGGGGTTTCTTATAGATTATTAAGACTTTATTGGATTTCAGTAAAGTAGCGATACATCTGTAAATACTTTCTCCTGGTTTGTCTTTTTTCTTGAAGAAGGCTAAAGTTTTTATTTAGACAAAAATTAAACAAAATTTTCCTTTTATGGTATCTGGATATATCATGCTACAAAGGCCTTCTCTATGCCACAGTATAACTACATTCATATGTTTTCCTCTTTTATGACTTAATTTTTGCATTATATTACATTTTTTTTTTTTTTAATTTGAGACAGAGTCTCATTCTGTTGCCCAGGCTGGAGTGCAGTGGCGCAAAATCAGCTCACTGCAACCTCCACATCCTGGATTCTAGCAATTCCCTGCCTCAGCCTCCTGAGTAGGGGGGCTACAGGTGCACGCTGCTATGCCCCGCTAATTTTTTGTATTTTAGTAGAGAAGGGGTTTCACCATGTGGCCCAGGCTGGTCTCGAACTCCTGAGCTCAGGCAATCCACTTGCCTGGGCCTCCCAAAGTGCTAGGAGCCACCGTGCCTGGCCAAAAAATCTATCTTAAATTTATCTTGGGAGTAAGAACAAAAGGTAGCTAGTATCCCTGAGACCATTTATCAAGTCATCTGTCCCACCCAACTAATCTAAAATGATACCTTCCTCACATTCTTTATCCCATATTCACTTGGGGGCTACTTCTGGACTTTCTGTTTTGTTTCATAGGTTGGTCTATTTTTGCTCTGATGACAAACTTTTAATTACTTGTGCTTTATAATGTGCTTTTATACATAGCAAGTCTAATTCTCCCATTATTCTTCCTTTTCAAAAATTTTCTGGATAATTTAAATATTTGTTTAAAAATAATTATGTTGGGGCCAGGTGGGTTGGCTCACACCTGTAATCCCAGCACTTTGGGAGGCCATGGCGGGTTGATCACAAGGTCAAGAGTTCAAGACCATCCTGACCAAGGTGGTGAAACACCGTCTGTATTAAAAATACAAAAATTAGCCAGGTGCAGTGACAGGTGCCTATAATCCCAGCTAATTAGGAGGCTAAGGCAGGAGAATCTCTTGAACCTGGGGGCAGGGGTTGCGGTGAGCTGAGATTGTGTCACTGCACTCCAGCCTGGGTGACAGAGTGAGACTCCGTCTCAAAAAAGAAAAAAAATTATGTAGGCTGGGTGTGGTGGTTCACAATTGTAATCCCAGCACTTTGGGAGGCTGAGGTGGGAAGATTGCTTGAGACAGGAGTTCAAGACCAGCCTGGGCAACATAGCAAGACCCCGTCTCTACCAAAAATTAAAAAAATTAGCTGGCTGTACCCAGTGGCTTACACCTGTAATCCCAGCACTTTCGGAGGCCAAGGTGGGCAGATTACCTGAGGTCAGGAGTTCAAGACCAGCCTGGTCAACATGGAGAAACTCCATTTCTACTATTAATACAAAAAAATTAGCTAGGCATGGTGGTGCATGCCTGTAGTCCCAGCGACTCAGGAGCCTGAGGCAGGAGAATCACTTGAACTTGGGAGGCAGAGGTTGCAGTGAGCCGAGATCACACCACTGCACTCCTCCAGCCTGGGCAACAGAGCAAGATTCCATCTCGGGGAGGAAAAAAAAATAGCAGAGCCAGACTCCATATCAAAACAAAATAATAACAACAAAAAGAATTACTAATACAGTTGAGGTTTCCTAGACCACATTTCCTGCCGCTTTTTTCAGTGGTAACAACAGTTCTGAATCTAGTTTTAGTAATCCCATGGATTTAAAAAAAAATACTTTTAACCTCTCTTTATATTTATCCTTAAAACTATTAAATATATGCAGTACTGTTGTGTGTGTGTTTTTTTTTCTTAGACAAGATCTCACTCTGTTGCCCAGGCTGCAGTGCAGTGGCATGATCTTGGCCCATTGCAACCTCTGCCTCCTGGGCTTCATCGATCCTCCCATCCCAGCCTCCCAAGTAGCTAGGACTATAGGTGTGTACTACCATACCCCGCTGATTTTTTATTTTTAGTAGAGATGGCGTTCGCCATGTTGGCCAGACCAGCCTTGAACTTCCGGCCTCAAGTAGTCCACCCACCTCGGCCTCCCAAACTGCTGGGATTACAGGTGTGAGGCCCTGAGCCTGGACTCTATTGTGAATGTTTTAAGTGTCCTATTTAAAAAAAAGAAAAGAAAAGAAAAGAAAAGAAAAGAAAAGAAAAGAAAAGGAAAGAAAAAAGAAAAGAAAAGAAAACAAGCACATTTCTAAACCAACCAATCAACTACCTACCCCAGTGTGTTGGTTAGTTTTATGTGTCAGCTTCGCTGGGCCAGGGTGTACAGCTATTTGGTGAAACATTATTCTGAGTGTGTCTTTTCTGGAAGGTGTTTTTGGATGACTAACATTTAAATTGGTGGATTTGGAGTAGAACAGATTGTCCTCCATGTGGGTGGGCCTCATCTAATCAGTTGAAAGCCTGAATAAAACAAAACCTGATCTTCCCAAAGCAAGAGGAACTCCGCCAGCAGATGGCCTGGGGGCTTCTTCTACAACAATGCTCTTCCCTGGATCCCCAGTCCATCAGCCCACCCCACAGATTTTGGTCTTGCCAGCTTCCATAATTACATGAGGAATTCCTTGACCTAAATCTCTTTCTGCATGTATACTTCCTGTTAGTTTTGTTTCTGTGGAGAACCCTGAATACTACACAAGGCCCCTGGCCTCAGCAGCACCAAGAGCTAGCAGAGAGTTTAAATTATATTTCCTTGGCTGGACACGGTGGCTCACACCTGTAATCCTAGCACTTTGAGAGGCTAAGGTGGGTGGATCACCTGAGGTCAGGAGTTTGAGATCAGCCTGACCAACATAGCGAAACCCCGTCTCTACTAAAAATATAAAAATTAGCTGACTGTGGTGATGGGCGCCTGTAATCCCAGCTACTCAGGAGGCTGAGGCAGGAGAATCGCTTGAACCCCGGAGGCAGAGGTTGCAGTGAGACAAGATCATGCCAATGCACTCCAGAGCGAGACTCTGTCCCTTCCCCAGCCAAAAAAAAAATATATATATATATATTTTTTTTCTCCCACATTACCATATTCTAAGGAAGAACTCCTTCTTCACTGAGGAAGCAGAGATACCTTGCCCAAACCTCCAACTGGGGTGGGAGAGCATTTTCCTGTTGACCAAATATTGCTTTGGCACACGATCCCAATCTATAGTTGGCAAAGAAAGGGCCTTCTAGAAGTGACATCACCACAGAGGTGTGGCTCTTCCCACATTTTTAGTGGCACTTTTCATGAGTGCAGTCAGCTGCACAGGGCTCAGTTTCACAAACATCTCCTCTCTGTTGCTGTCCAATGAGAGAGACTGTTTTACTAGCCTATTGCTACTAAATTACCACCAGCGACAAATTACCACCAGTTTAGCAGTTTAAAACAACCTCATTTCTTACTGTCCAGTTCTGTCGGTTGGAAGTTCTGGCTGGGCTGAACTGAGTTCTCTGCTAAGGGGTCTCACAAGCCCAAAATCAAGGTCAGCCAGCTGGGTTCTGGGTTCTTACTGGGAGACTGGGAAGGTCCTGCTTCCAGGATCATTAGGGTGTTGGCAGAATCCAGCTCCTTGTGTCTGTAGGACTGTGGTTCTTGTTTCCTCACTGGCTTTCAGCTGGAGGTGGTTCTCAGCTTCCAGAGGCACCTACAGTCCTTGACCTGTGGCCCCTTCATCTTCAAAGCAACAATGATGTGTTGTGTCTTCTTCACACTTGGAGTCTCTCTGCCTTACTCTTTTCCCTTCGAGGGTTCATGTGACCACACTGGGTCAACCCAGGTAATTCAGGATATTCTTTTTTTTTTGAGACAGAGTTTCATTCTTGTTGCCCAGGCTGCAGTCCAATGGCATGATTTCTGCTTACCACAACCTCCGCCTCCTGGGTTCAAGTGATTCTCTTGCCTCAGCCTCCTGAGTAGCTGGGATTACAGGCATGTGCCACCACGCCTGGCTGTAATTTTTTGTTTTTTGTTTTTTTTTAAGACGGGTTTCACCATGTTGGTCAGGCTGGTCTTGAACTCCCGACCTCAGGTGGTCCACTCGCCTTGGCCTCCAAAGTGCTTGGATTACAGGCGTGAGTTTGTATTTGTAGTAGAGACAGGGTTTCTCCATGTTGGTCAGGCTGGTCTCGAACTCCTGAGCTCAGGCGATCCACCCACCTCAGCCTCCCAAAGTGTTAGGAGTGCAGGCGTGAGGCGCCATGCTCAGCAGATACTCTATTTTGAGGTCAGCTGGTTAGTAGCCTTAATCACATCTGCAAAGTTCCTTTTGGCAGATCAGGTAACATAACTGCAGGCATAACACCAGACGGTGAAGGTTTGTTTTCTGTCTCTTCTCACTTGAATAAAAGCTCTATGATTTTTTTTTTTTCTGAGACAAGGTCTCACTCTGTCACCCAGGCTGGGGTGCAGTGGTGTGATCATAGCTCACTGCCACCCTGACCTCCAAGGCTCGAGTGATCCTCCCACCTCAGCCTCCCAAGTAGCTGGGACTACAGGTATGTGCCACCACTTGTGCCTCATTTTTTGTATTATTATTATTATTTGTTTGGTAGAGATGGGGTTTTGCATCAGCATGTTGCCCAGGCTGGTTTCAAACTCCTGGGTTCAAGTGATCCACCTGCCTCAGCCTCCCAAAGTGCTGGGATTAAAGGCATGAGCCACCGTGCCCAGCCAAAAGTTCTATGATTTTTGTTTGTTTGTATTTGTTTACTGCTGCATCCCAGTTCCCAGGATGTGCCTGTCATGTAGTCGAAGCTCCCTTAATATTTGTTGAAAGGATGAATGAACGTATTTTCTGTAAGGTAGCCACTTAATTTAAAACAGAGTATGATGCCTGAGATTATTATATTAGTAATAACAACCAAGTAACACTTGCCTGGCACTTTGACATGATGGTGGAGGTTTGTGCCGTTAGATGGCATTAACATGGTATTTGCCCAGAGTACCCGGGAGCACATGACACTTGCTCTTAGACCACAGACGCTCCCACAGTTCATGAGATTACCCCCAGTAGGCTACATGCCCGAGGAGCAATGGCAAAGGAATCAATAGTGCCTCTTTCTCGTTAGTGGGACTCGAACCCCAGTCCCCAACACAGAACTCGGACAGGTAGTGCTGGACCATGTATAGAAATCCTTATTCATAAGGCCAGGCATGGTGGCTCACGCCTGTAATCCCGGCACTTTGGGAGGCTGAGGTGGGTGGTTCACAAGGTCAGGAGTTCAAGACCAGCCTAGCCTTGCCAATATGGTGAAACCGCATCTGCACTAAAAATACAAAAATTAGGTGGGCATGGTTGTGTGCACCTGTAATCCCAGCTACTTGGGAAGCTGAGGCAGGAGAATCTCTTGAACCCGGGAGGCGGAGGTTGCAGTGAGCCAAGATCGCGCCACTGCACTCTAGCCTGGCAACAAAGCGAGACTCTGTCTCAAAAAAACAACAAAACAAAACAAAAAAACATTGTCAGGCTTTAAGTAAAAGCATGAAGTGACATAAGCATTGTTTCTTCCCTCGTCCCTGCCCCCTCCCAGGGCCCCTTACTGCCCCAGACCACCAACCAGTGCCCCAAGTGGAGAATCACATCCAACCATTCTTTGGCTGCGTTGAAGGAAGGGATAGTGGAGTAAGGTAGCTTGGTCTGGTCTGAGAGAGCAGGACATAGGGCTACTGGTCAGGATTCTCTTGACTTCATGATAGAAACCCCATTTAAGACTTAGGAAAAGGATACATACCTCATCCCCTGAAAAGCCAAGAGTAGAAAGCTGTCTGTGGCGGGTCCAGGGGCTCCGATGACACCATCGTGTTTTCTTTCCTCTCTTTCTGCTGTCTTGTCTGTTTATTTCCTCTTCTTGAGAAGCGGCCTCCCTCTCTCCTGCTTTAGACAGGAGTGGCCACTAGTGGCCACTTAAAAGTGATACTTGTTGATTCAAAAGGAGAGACAGGCTTTAGAGCTGTCATCAGCAGGAAGTTTCTGAGGAGGATGGACGGGTCCGGCTTGGGTCAAGTACCCACCTTGTAACAGGCAGGGTGAGAGCCCATGATTGACAGTTCCACAGGGCCATGGGAAGAGGAACAGAGGGAATGGAAAAGCCTAGGGAGCAGACAAGACTAGAATTGTTATGTCTGCCGTGTTAGCTAGCTTGTTCTCTCTCTCTCTCTCTCTCTCTCTGTGTATCTGTTACACACGTGCACACACACATGTGCATAGAGATTTCGAGTACTTGAATGAAGATGTTTCTGAGGAATAATCTCAGCTTTACCTAGCTCATTTGTTCAACACTTTTTTTCTTTTGAGACGGAGTCTGGCTCTGTTTCCCAGAGCTAGAGTGCAGGGGCATGGTTCCGGTTCACTGCAACCTCCGCCTCCCGGGTTCAAGTGATTCTCCTGCCTCAGCCTCCTGAGTGCTGGGATTACAGGCATGTGCCACTATGCCTGGCTAATTTTTATATTTTTAGTAGAAATGGGTTTCACCATGTTCGCCAGGCTGGTCTTGAACTCCTGACCTCAGATGACCCACTCATCTTGGTCTCCCAAAGCGCTGGGATTACAGGCATGAGCCACCACTCCCATCCTATTCACCACATGTTTATTCACTATCTGGTTTCCCGGGTGCAGTTCTTGGCCCTGAGGCTAAAGGAGAGAATAAAGCAGGAAGCTTCACTCCATGCTGGGGCAGAGCCAGGCAAACACGTAACATATGGACGCTCCTGAGATCCTTCTCTAGGTTGTCTAGACCTGCCTTAAGACATTACGACAAGAACTCCTGTAAGGAAAAAAGAACTCAGACAAAGAGCTGTAAGTGGTGAAGACCCTAGGAAGGCTGCAGGTCATTTTGATGACTTAACAAACTTTGCTTTTATTTTAAAATTTAATTAATTAATTAATTAAGACAGGGTCTCACTCCGACACCCACGCTGGAGCGCAGAGGTGCGATCTCTGCTAACTGCAATCTCCACCTCCTTGGTTCAAGCGATTCTTGTGCTTCAGCCTCCCAAGTAGCTGGAATTACAGGCACACACCATGATGCCCAGCTAATTTTTGTATTTTTAGTAGAGACGGGTTTCACCATGTTGGCCAGGCTGGTCTCGAACTCCTGACCTCAAGTGATCCACCTGATTTGGCCTCCCAAGGTGCTGGGATTACAGGCATAAGCCACAGCACCTAGCCGAATAAACTTCAGTTTTCAGAGCAGTTTT
This sequence comes from Alouatta palliata, assembly GCA_004027835.1. Classification (NCBI taxonomy): domain Eukaryota; kingdom Metazoa; phylum Chordata; class Mammalia; order Primates; family Atelidae; genus Alouatta; species Alouatta palliata. The sequence goes on along the minus strand of PVKV010030160.1, from coordinate 13,120 downwards.
AGGTTCACAGAAAAACTGAGCGGAAGGTACAGAGATGTCCCATACACCCCATGGCCCTACACATGTACAACCTCCCTCACTGTCAATATCCTCCACTGGAGGGTACATTTATTACACGTGATGAACCTACATGACAATCACGATCAGCTGGAGTCCATAGTTTTACATTAGGGTTTACTCTTGGTGTACATTTTACGGGCTTAGACAAATGTACAATGACATGTATCCACCACTATAGAATGATACAGACTAGTTTCACTGCCCTGTGAATCCTCTGGGCTCCACCTATTTATCTCTATCTCCCCTTTAGCCTTTGGTAACCATGGATTTTTTTTTTATTTTTTTGTTAGAATTAAAAAAAAAATTTAAATAGAGACGGGGTTTCTCCATGTTGGTCAGTCTGGTCTCAAACTCCCAACCTCAGGTGATCTGCCTGCCTCGGCCTCCCAAAGTGCTGGGATTACAGGCGTGAGCCACCGTACTTGGCCCCGTTTTTGTCTTTTGAGACCAAGTCTCACTCTATTGCCCAGGCTGGAGTACAGTGGTGTGATCTTGGCTCGCTGCAACTTCCGCCTCCCGAGTTCAAGTGATTCTCCTGCCTCAGCCTCCCGATTAGCTGGCATTACAGGTGCCAGCATCACGCACACCTAATTTTTGTGTTTTTAGTAGAGACAGAGTTTCACCACGTTGGCTAGGCTAGTCTTGAACTCCTGACCTCAAGTGATCCACCTACCTTGGCCTCCCAAAGTGCTGGGATTATAGGTGTGAGCCACCGCGCCTGGCCACCGCTGATCTTTTTACTGTCTCCATAATGTTGCCTTTTTCAGAATATCATATAGTTGGAATCATGCAGTATGTGGCCTTCTCAGATTGATTTCTTTCTCTTAGTAATATGCATTTAAGTTTCCTTTATGTCTTTCCATGGCTTCACAGTTTGTTTTTAAGCTCTGAATAGTATTCTAGTATCTGGATGCACCATAGTTTATTTATCCATTTACCTGCTGAAGGACATCTTGTTTGCTTTCGAGTTTTGGCAGTTATGAACAAAGCTGCTATAAACATTGGTGTGTAGACTTTTGTGTGGACATAAGTTTTCACCTCCTTAGGGTGAATACCAAGGAGCCTGAGTGCTCGATTTTATGTTAAGAGAAAGTTAATTTTGTGTAAAAGAGTATGTTTAGTATGTTTAGAAACCACCAAACTGTCTTTCATGGCGATAGTACTGTTTTGCATTTCCACCAGGAATCAATGAGAGTTCCTACCGCTCCACACCCTTGCTTATGTTTGGTGTTGTCTGTGTTCTGGATTTTGGTTATTATAATCACTGTATAAAGATGTCTCAGGGCTGTTTTAATCTACATTTTCCTGATGACATATGATGTGAACACACTTTTGTATACTTATTCGCCACCTGTATATCTTCTTTGGTAAGGTGTCTGCTAAGGTCTTTGGCCCATTTTTCAATTGGGCTGTTTTCTTATTGTTTGCCGAGTGGTAAGAGTTCTATGTAAAGTTCTATATAAGATACATAAATTTTGGGCCAGGTATGGTTGCTCACACCTGTAATCCCAGCACTTTGGGAGGCTGAGGTGGGTGGATCACCAGAGGTCAGGAGTTTGAGACCAGCCTGGCCAACATGGTGAAACCCCATCTCTACTAAAAATACAAAAAAATTAGCTGGGTGGGTGGCATGTACCTGTAGTCCTAGCTACTCTGGAGGCTGAGGCATGAGAATCACTTAAGCCTAGGAGGTGGAGGTTGCAGTGAGCTGAGATTGTGTCATTGCAGTCCAGCCTGGGCAAAAAGAGAGAGAAACTCCATCTCGAAAATAGAAAAAAAAGGAAAAAAAGATATATAAAAAGTCTGGGCTATAGTCCTTTAACAGATGTGCCTTTTGCAAATATTTTCTCCAAGTGTCTGGCTTCTGATTTTATTCTCTTGACAGTGTTTGTCACAGAGCAGAAAGTTTTAGTGAAATCCAGTTTATCCATTCTTTCATGAATTGCTCCTTTTGCGATATATCTAAAAAAATCATCGCCAAACCCTAGGTCATCTAGATTTTCTCTTATGTTATCTTCTAAGAGTGTTTTAGTTCACTTTCTGTTGCTCATAACTCAATGCCTAAAACTGGGTAACTTATGAAGAAAAGAAATGTATTTCTTACAGTTGTGGAGGCTGAGAAGTCCATGGTGAAGGGTTGTGTCTGGTGAGGGCCTTCTTGCTGTGGGGCCTCTCCATAGAGTCCCAAGGAGGTGCAGAGCATCACATAGTTGTGGGGCCTGAGTGTGCTGGATCAATTCTCTCCTCTCCTTTTAAAGCCATCAGTCTCATTCTCATAATGACACATCAATTCATTAGTCCTTTAATCCATTAATCCATGAATGGATTAATTAATTCATGAGAGCAGAGTCCTTGTGACCCAATCACCTCTTAAAGGCTCCAGTACTGCCACATTGGAGATTCAGTTTCAACATGAATTTTGGAGGGGGCAAACACCTAAATCATGAGAAGAAGTTTTATGGTGTTTCATTTTCCATTTAGAGCTGTGATTTATTTTGAGCTAATTTTTGTGAAGGCTGTAAGGCCTGTGTCTGGATTCACTTTTTGTAAGTGGATTGTATTATTCTGTTCTCACACTGCTATAAGGAAATACCCAAGACTGGGTAATTTATAAAGGAGAAGAGGCTTAATGGACTCACAGTTTCTCATTGCTGGGGAGGCCTCAGGAAACTCACAATCATGGTGGAAGGCAAAGGATAAGCAGGCACCTTCTTCACAGGGTGGCAGGAGAGAGTGAGTGCAAGCCGGGGTAATGCCAGAGGCTTATGAAACTATCAGAGCATTATCATGAGGACAGCATGGAGGAAACCTCCCCTATCATTTGATCACCTCCACCTGCTCCCACCCTTGACACATGGGGATTATTATAGTAATTCAAGGTGAGATTTCGGTGGGGCACAGAGCCAAACCATATCACGGATATAGCATTGTTCCAGCACCAGCTGTTACAAAGACTGTCTTTGCATCAGTGGATTGCCATTGGACGATTTTAAGCAAAGGAGTGATGAGATATAAATCACACTTTAAAGGATCACTCTAGCTCTCGGTGGAGATGTTAAGTAAGCAGTGGATGTTCAGATAAAATCAGGTGAGCAGTCTGGCTAGCTGATGTGGGTTTGAGAATCATCAGCACAGAGCTGGAACCTACAGCTGTGAGACTAGATGAGTTCTCTGAAAAAGAAGTATAGTCAGGAAAGGGAAGAGGTCCAAAAAGTGAGCCCGGGACACCTCCATATTTAGAGGTCAGGGGTTTAGAAAAGAACAAGTGAAAGAGACTGAAGAAGAAAAAGCCCAGCTGGTAAGATGGGAGGAATTTAGGAGGGGTGAAGTCCTGGAATCCAAATGCAAACAGTATGTGAGGAGGAGGGAGTGACTGGGTCTATCAAATGCTGCCAGGAGCTTCAGTCAGAGAAAGGAGGAAAGTAGACTACAGGATTCAGCAACATGAAGTTTGCTCATGACCTTGACAAGCGTGGTATCGGTGAGTGGTGGGAGCAGGCAAGGGAAGGAGGAATTGCCCTCTAGTCTGGGTGACAGAGCAAAACTCCGTCTCAAGAAGAAAAAAAAATTATTTACAGGGAGGTCCAAGAGATAGCCAACATCATGGAAAGAATTTATTGCTCTGCATTAGATAGTCTAAGATGACTAATGTCAGAGAAATGGATGCAGCTCATGATGGTGATGAGGATGATTTTTTCTTTAGAGTTTATTTCTTGACTTTGCAACCAAAATGTCAGAATCTTGGACTTTTCTTAGAAGATGTTTTTATTCCTCTGGTGGGTGCAAGGAGCTGTCTTTTCTGGTTACACTCTGCTTGTAGTGAAAAGCCCTTTTCTCAAAACTTGACTATACTCCAGATATACTTTCTTCTTTGGGAACTTGAAAGAAATGCAAATTCTTTGGTCCCAAACATACTGAATCTGAGACTTTGAGGGCGGGGCCCAGCAGTCTGTTTTAAGAAGCCCTCCAGGTGACTGAGCTGCGCGCTCACGTAGGAGAAACACAAGCGTCGTCACTCACACAGCTCCTGTGGCCCACTCACCCTCCCAGGCAACGTCAGCCACCTCAAGGCTTCAGTGGCTTCCAGATCTGATCTGCAGCCCAGGCCTTCTGAGCTCTAGACTTATTATAAACTTTACCTGTCCAACGACACCGCTACTTGGAGGTGTCGTCACAAGGACCTCAAATTTAGCATCTTTTTTATTTTTTGAGATGGAGTTTCGCTCTTGTTGCCCAGGCTAGAGTGCAATGGTGCGATCTTGGCTCACTGCAACCTCTACCTCCTGGGTTCACGTGATTCTCCTGCCTAAGCCTCCTGAGTAGCTGGGATTACAGGCATGCGCCACCATGCCCAGATAATTTTGTATTTTTAGTAGAGACGGAATTTCTCCATGTTGATCAGGCGGGTCTCAACTCCTGACTTCAGGTGATCCACCTGCCTTGACTTCCCAAAGTGCTGGGATTACAGGAATGAGCCACTGTGCCCAGCCAATTCAGCATCTTAATAAGTGTTTATGTTTCAGCTGAAGTGGTGTTTTCTCATTGGACTAGGTTTGTTTGACTTGCTGTCTCTGCTATGACACTTCATTAAAATTCCTTATTTAAACTGTGTGTTCCACCACACCAGGAGTGCAGTGAGGCAGGGATGGGACAGGTTTAGGAATGGCTCACTTAGGATTACAGCTAATATTTACTGTGTGAATGAATGAAAGCTCCTGTATTTTCTCTACCAGAGGTAGACAAACTATGGCCCATGTGTCAAATCCAGCCCATGGCCTGTTTTGTAAAGTTTTATTGGAACACAGCCACGCCCATTTGTTCATATGTGGTCTAAGGCTGCTTTTGTGCTACAGTGGGCAGAGTTGAGTAGCTGCTACAGAGACTTTACGACCTGCAAAGTCTAAAATATTTACTGTCTGGTCCTGTATAGAAAAAGTTTGCCTCCCTGGTATGGCTCCAGGAAGGCCAGGCTCAGGTGCTCTTCTTTGTTGTGATGACGCTGAACTCTCTAGGATGCCAGCCTGGCTCACCAGTACTTCAAGCTGCCTCCCAGCTAGCAGAAATGCACCTGAGCAAAACCCATTGTTACAGGGGAAAAGCAACTGACGGGCTTAGAATTTACAAAGGAGCTTTGGCATTTACATAAACCACATTTCCAGAAAGGAGAAGGCTGGAGACCGACGGCACAGTTCCTTAACACATCAAATCCACACACTGATCTATACCGTCTGTACGTTAATTCATGTCATGGGGATGAATCCCCTCCCCGAGACGGCATCCACTTACAACAACCCACTTCTCATCTCCTCTCAGAAAGACAGCTGTCCCTGTAGTTAAGCTTACCTCCTAACCCAGTGTTTTTTTCTCTCCTCAGGCCGCCTCTGAGACTCCACTGGAAGGAAGCCTCACAAGGTGAAAATCTGTAGGGCAGGCCGGCAAAGCCAGCAGGCTCCGTGCTCCAGTGGAGGCCGTCCAGTTGGGTTTCCAGCTGCCACGTTACTTCCATGCAGCCTCAGAGGGCCCTGGATCACTGCTGTGTGCCGCTAGAGTCTGAGTTGCTCCTGAGGCTGCACTTCAGAGCATCCCAGCCTAGGGGAAATCCAGGGTGGGCAGAAATACATTGTTCTTGGAGACTCCTAGGCCCCCAAAAACAAAACATAAAGGTCCCAGGGGCCCAGGAGGAAAGATCATAAAGGGGATAGATAGAGCATCGAAGACACAGTACCCGCCTCACGATTTGAATTAAGAGTTCTCTGTGTAGGCCATAAACCCATTTGTGGGCGCATGAACTGCCACATATCAAAACCATCTCGTGCACTTCTTCTTCTTCTTCTTTTTTTTGAGATGGAGTCTCGCTCTGTCACTCAGGCTGGTGTCTTGGCTCGCTGCAACCTCTGCCTCCTGGGATCAAACAATTCTCCTGCCTCAGCCTCCCAAGTAGCTGGGATTACAGACGCCTGCCACCACGCCCAGCTAATTTTTGTATTTTTAATAGAGACAGGGTTTCCCCATGTTGGCCAGGCTGGTCTCAAACTCCGGACCTTAGATGATCCGCCCACCTAGACCTCCCAAAGTGCTGGGATTACAAGCGTGAGCCACCGCACAGGGCCGCACCTATTCTTTATGTTATTCCACTTTCATTTAGAAGAAAATATTGACACTTCTGATCATGATTTTGTGATGTTCATTTAGAAGGTTGGGAAAAGTTCTGTTTTTCTAGGATGGACAACAGGATGACTTACAAGAAGAAACGTTACAGGATGCTTCGAAAGGAGACTGTGCAATAGCAACATTTTGCCACCAGAGGGCGGTGCAGACTTTCTGGAGACTCTGGAGAGAGGAACCAGGTCGCGGGGGCGAGTATGGAAATTTTAGGGGAGAAAACCCACGGTCAAACGCAAATTTCAAGTAGAGTTTTACTTGCTAAAATTAGAATAAAAAACCAGCCTTCGCAGGAGAGCCCTGCCTTTCATTCTGTCCTGCGTGCTCCTACTGATCAGAGCTGACACCTGTGGAAGTCTGGAGTGGGTTCCAGGAGGATTCCTGAAATCAGGTTGCTGACTGGGAAGGTCTCGGGAGGGTGTCCAAGGCAGCAGAGGGTGGAGGGAGAGCCCTGCAGGGTGTGTGTGGGGAAGAGTTTCCCTCTACACTCTATGGAGTTGGTAGCTGAGCCTATGAAATAAACTGTCAGGTCCTGCACGGTGGCTCCCACCTGGAATCCCAGCACTTCGTGAGACTGAGGTGGAAGGATTGAGGTGGGATGTTGAGACCAGCTTGGGTAACATCGTAAGACCCTGTTTCTACAAAAAACAAAACAATTAGCTGGGCTGGCGGTGCATGCCGGTAGTCCCAGCTACTTGGGAGGCTGAGGCAGGAGGATCACTTGAGCCCAGGAGTTTCGGGCTGTAGTGAGCTATGATGACACCACTGCATTCCAGCCTCGGCTGAAGATCCTGTCTCTAAAAAAATTTTAAAAATAGGTTGGAGGCGGTGGCTCACACCTGTAATTCTAGCGTTTTGGGAGGCAGAGGTGGAAGGATCGTTTGAGCCCAGAAGCTTGAGACCAGCCGGGGCAACATAGTAAGATCACTTCTTTACCAAAAAAAAAAATTAGCCAGATGTTGTGGTGGTGTGCTGTAGTCCCAGTTACTCGAGCGGCTGAGGTGGGAGAATCACCTGAGCCTGGGATGTTGAGGCTTCAGTGAGCTGTGATTGCACTTCTGCACTCCGGCCTGGGTGATAGAGCAAGACCCTGTCTCAAAAACAAAAACAACAAAACCTTCCAGGCTCGTGCCTGTAATCCTAACACCTACTACTAATACTTTGGAAGCCCGAGACTGGAAGATGGCTTGAGGCCGGGAATTTGAGACCAGCCTGGGCAACGAAGTAAAACCCCATTTCCTGCCCCCCCGCCCCCACAAAAACAAACGAATAGCAGGCCAATAACATGAGCAAAGGCACACAAATTATGTGAACTGGAGCATCATAGGAAAGAAAAGGGAATGCTTTCCAAGCAGTGAGAATGAGGAGGTTGAATACCCATGTTTGTTACATGGAGGCTAAATGGCTTTGGGGAGAGATGGTGGTTTGTGACAAAGTTTGTCCAGCTCTGGGGTCTTCTTGTCTCCTCTCCTGCAATGGAAGTTAACCCTCCCTAGTCCGTATTTAAAAATTTTATTTATTTTTAATTATTTTTAAGTTCTGGGATACATGTGCAGAATGTGCAGGTTTGTTACATAGGTATACACGTGCTATTGTGGTTTGCTGCACTCATGAACCTGTCATCTACATTAGGTATTTCTCCTAATGCTATCCCTCTCCTAGCCCACCACCAAAACAGGCCCTGGTGTGTGATGTTCTCCTCCTTGTGTCCATGTGTTCTCATTGTTTGATTCCTACTTATGAGTGAGACATGTGGTGTTTGGTTTTCTGTTCCTGTGTTAGTTTGCTGAGAATGATGGTTTCCAGCTTCATCCATGTCCCTGCAAATGACATGAATTCATCCTTTTTTATGGCTGCATAGTATTCCATGGTGTATATGTGCCACATTTTCTTTATCCAGTCTATCATTGATGGGCATTGGGGTTGGTTTCACATCTTTGCTATTGTGAACAGTGTTGTAATAAACATACATGTGCACGTGACTTCATAGTAGAATGATTTGTAATCCTTTGGGTATATACCCAGTAATGAGATTGCTTTCTGGTTCTAGATCCTTGAGGAATTGCCACACTGCCTTCCACAATGGTTTGAACTAATTTACACTTTCACCAACAGTGTAAAGGTGTTGCTATTTCTCCACATCCTCTCCAGCATCTGTTGTTCCCTGACTTTTTAATAATCGCCATTCTAACTGGCATGAGATGGCATCTCATTGTGATTTTGATTTGCATTTCTCTAATGACCAGTGATGATGAGCTTTTCTTCATATGCTTGTTGGCTGCATAAAACTCTTTTTATGAGAAGTGTCTGTTCGTATCATTTGCCCACTTTTTGATGGGGTTATTTGTTTTTTTCTTGCAAATTTGTTTAAGTTCTTTGTAGGTTCTGGATATTAGCCCTTTGTCAGATGGATAGATTGCAAAAATTTTCTCCTATTCTGTAGGTTGCCTGTTCACTCTGATGATAGTTTCTTTTGCTGTGCAGAAGCTCTTTAGTTTAATTAGATCCCATTTGTCAATTTTGGCTTTTGTTGCCATTGCTTTTGGTGTTTTAGTCATCAAGTCTTTGCCCATGCCTATGTCCTGAATGGTGTTGCCTAGGTTCTCTTCTAGGGTTTTTATGGTTTTAGGTCTTATGTTTAAGTCTTTTTTTCTTTTCCTTCTTTCTTTCTTTCTTTCTTTTTCTTTCTTTCTTTCTTTCTTTCTTTTTCTTCTTTCTTTTTTTCTTTCTTTTCTTTCTTTTTTTTTTTTTGAGATGGAGTCTTGCTCTGTAGCCCAGGCTGGAGTGCAGTGGCACAATCTCAGCTCATTGCAACCTCCGCCTCCCTGGTCTCGGTTCAAGCAATTCTCCTACCTCAACCTCCCAAGTAGCTGGGATTACAGGCATGAGCCACCATGCCCAGCTAAATTTTGTATGTTTTAGTAGAGACAGGGTTTCACCATGTCGGCCAGTCTGGTTTTGAACTTCTGACCTCAGGTGATCCACCCACCTCAACCTCCCAAAATGCTGGGATTACAGGTGTGAGCCACCATGCCTGGACTTCTTTTTTTTTTTTTTTGAGATGGAGTTTTGCTCTGTCACCAGGCTGGAGTGCAGTGGAGTGATCTCAACTCACTGCAACCTCTGCCTTCCAGATTCAAACAATTCTCCTACCTCAGCCTCCTGAGTAGCTGGGACTAAAGGCATGTACCACCACATCTGGCTAATTTTTGTATTTTTAGTAGACACGGGGTTTCACCATGTTGGCCAGACTGCTCTAGAACTTCTGACCTCAAGTGATCCGCCCTCCTCAACCTCCCAGAGTGCTGGAATTACAGGTGTGAGCCATTGTGCCCAGCTGGTTTAAGTCTTTAATCCATCTTGAGTTAATTTTTGTATAAGGAGTAAGGAAGAAGTCCAGTTTCAGTTTTCTGCGTATGGCTAGCCAATTTTCCCAACACCATTTATTAAATAAGAAATCCTTTCTCCATTGCTTGTTTTTATCAGGTTTGTCAAAGATCAGAAGTTGTAGATGTGTGGCATTATTTCTGAGGCCTCTGTTTTGTTCCGTTGATCTATATACCTGTTTTGGTATCAGTACTATGCTGTTTTGGTTACCATAGTCTTGTAGTATAGTTTGAAGTCAGGTAGCATGATGCCTCCAGCTTTGTTCTTTTTGCTTAGGATGTCTTGGCTATGTGGGCTCATTTTTGGTTCCATATGATATTTAAAGTAGTTTTTTCTAATTCTGTGAAGAAAGTCAATGGTAGCTTGAAGGGCATAGCATTGAATCAATAAATTACTTTGGGCCGTATGGCCATTTTCATGATATTGATTCTTCCTATGTGTGAGCATGAAATGTTTTTCTGTTTGTTTGTGTCCTCTTTTATTGCTTTGAACAGTGGTTTGTAGTTTTCCTTGAAGAGGTCTTTCCCATCTCTTGTAAGTTACATTCCTAGGTATTTTATTCTCTTTACAGCACTTGTGAATGGGAGTTCACTCATGATTTGACTCTCTGTTTGTCTATTATTGGTGTATAGGAAAGCTTGTGATTTTTGCTTATTGGTTTTGTATCCTGAGACTTTGCTGAAGTTGCTTATAAGCTTAAGGAGATTTTTGGCTGAGATGTTGGGGTTCTATAAATATACAATCATATCATGTACAAACAGACAATTTGACGTCCTCGCTTCCTATTTGAATGCCCTTTATTTCTTTCCCTCACCTGATTGCCATGGCCAGAACTTCCATTACTATGTTGAATAGGAGTGGTGAGAGAGGGCATCATTGTCTTGTGCTGGTTTTCAAAGGGAATGCTTTTAGCTTTTGCCCATTCAGTATGATATTGGCTGTGAGTTTGTCATAAATAGCTTTTATTAATTTGATGAGATACATTCCATCATACCTGGTTAAGAGTTTTTAGCATGAAGCGGTGTTAAATTTTATTGAAGGCCTTTTCTGCATCTATTGAGATAATCATGTGTTTTTTGTCATTGGTTCTGTTTATGTGATGGATTATGTTTATTGATTTGCATATGTTGAAACAACCTTGCATCCCAGGGATGAAGCTGACTTGATTGTGGTGGATAAGCTTTTGATGTGCTGCTGGATTCAGTTTGGCAGTATTTTATTGAGGATTTCGCGTCAATGTTCATCAGGGGTATTGGCTTGAAGTTTTCTCTTTTTTGTTGTGTCTCTGCCAGGTTTTGGTATCAGGATGATGCTGGCCTCATAAAATGAATTAGTGAGGATTCCCTCTTTTTCTTTTGTTTGGAATAGTTTCAAAAGGAATGGTACCAAATCCTCTTTGTACCTGTGGTAGAATTCAGTTGTGAATCCATCTGGTCCTAGGATTTTTTTGGTCAGTAGGCTATTAATTATTGCCTCAATTTCAGAACCTTTTATTTGTCTACTCAGGGATTTGACTTCTTCCTGGTTTGGTCTTGGGAGGGTGTATGTGTCCAGGGATTTTCCATTTCCTGTAGATTTTCTAGTTTATTTGTATAGAGGTATTCATAGTATTCTCTGATGGTAGTTTGGATTTCTCTGGGATCAGTGGTGAGATTCCCTTTATTGTTTTTTATTGTGTCTATTTTATTCTTCTCTCTTTTCTTCTTTATTAGTCTGGCTGGAGGTCTATCTATTTTGTTAATCTTTTCAAAAAACCAGTTCCTGGACTCATCGATTTTTTTTGAAGGGTTTTTCACAACTCTATCTCTTTCAGTTCTGTTCTGATCTTAGTTATTTCTTGTCTTCTGCTAGCTTTTGAATTTGTTTGTTTTTGCTTCTCTAGTTCTTTTACTTGCAATGTTAGGGTGTTGATTTTAGATCTTTCCTTCTTTCTCCTGTGGGCATTTAGTGCTAAAAATTCCTCTCTAAACACTGCTTTAGCTGTGTCTCAGAGATTCTGGTGTATTGTGTCTTTGTTCTCATTGGTTTCAAAGAACTTATTTCTTTCTGCCTTAATTTCTTTATTTACTCAGTAGTTATTCAGGTGCAGGTTGTTCAGTTTCCATGTAGTTGTGTGGTTTTGAGTGAGTTTCTTAACACTTAGTTCTAATTTGATTGCACAGTGGTCTGAGAGACTATTTGTCATGATTTCCATTCTTTTGTATCTGCTGAGGAATGTTTTACTTCCAATTATATTGTCAATTTTAGAATAAATGCGATGTGTGCTGAGAAGAATGTGTATATTCTGTTGATTTGGGGTGGAAAGTCCTGTAGATGTCTGTTAGGTTTGCTTGGTCCAGATCTGAGTTCAAGTCCTAAATATCCTTGTTAATTTTCTGTCTCATTGCTCTGTCTAATATTAATTGTGGGATGTTAAAGTCTCCCACTATTATTGTGTGGGAGTCTAAGTCTCTTTGTAGGTCTCTAAGAACTTGCTTTATGAATCTGGGTGCTCCTGTATTGGGTGCATATATATTTGGGGTCGTTAGCTCTTCTGGTTGCATTGATCCTTTTACCATTATGTAATGCCCTTCTTTGTCTTTGATTTAAAGTCTGTTTTATCAGAGACTAGGATTGCAACCCCTGCTTTTTTTTTTTTTTTGCTTTCCATTTGCTTGGTAAGTCTTCCTCCATTCCTTTATTTTGAGCCTATGTGTGTCTTTGCACATGAGATTGGTCTCCTGATGGATCTTGACTCTTTATCCAATTTGCCAGTCTGTGTCTTTTAATTGGGCCATTTAGTCCATTTACATTTAAGATTAATATTGTATGTGTGAATATGATCCTTTCATTATGATGCTAGTTAGTTATTTTTCCCATTAGTTGATGCAGTTTCTTCATAGTGTCGATGGTCTTTACAATTTGTTATGTTTTTGCAGTGGCTGGTACTGGTTTTCTCTTTCTATATTTAGTGCTTCCTTCAGGAGCTCTTGTAAGGCAGGCCTGGTGGTGATAAAATTTCTCAGCATTTGCTTGTCCATAAAGAATTTTCTTTGTCCTTCATTTATGAAGCTTAGTTTGGTTGGATATGAAATTCTGGTTGAAAATTCTTTTCTTTAAGAATGTTGAATATTGGCCCCCATTGTTTTCTGGCTTGTAGGGTTTCTGCAGAGAGATCTGCTGTTAGTCTGATGGGCTTCCCTTTGTGGGTAACCTGACCTTTCTCTCTGGCTGCCCTTAACATTTTTTCCTTCAAACTTGGTGAATCTAATGATTATGTGTTTTGGGGCTGCTCTTCTTAAGGAATATCTTTGTGGTGTTCTCTGTGTTTCCTGTATTTGAATGTTGGCCTGTCTTGCTAGGTTGGGGAAGTTCTCCTGGATAATATCCTGAAGAGTGTTTTCCAACTTGGTTCCATTCTCCCTGTCACTTTCAGGAACACCAGTCAAACATAGGTTTGGTCTTTTCACATGGTCCCATATTTCTTGGAGGCTTTATTTGTTCCTTTTCATTCTTTTTTCTCTAATCTTGT
>PVKV010030159.1:0-22619 GCA_004027835.1 Alouatta palliata | reverse complement strand
TAGAAGCAATGAAATTAAAAGGTTACAAATAGCACTAAAGGCTCCTTTGATGGTCACCCCAGTTCTGGTTCCCTCTTGCCCCACCCAGTGGTAGCCAGTGTTGTCATGCATGTCCTTACAGACTTCTTAGGCTTCACAGTCACGTGTGCACGATCACGGACAACACGCACTATATTGTGTGTGTGTGTGTGTGTGTGTGCATGTGTGTGTGTGTGTGCATGCGTGTGTGTGCCTGTGTGCAAGTGTGTGTGTGCGTGCGTGTGTGTGTCTGTGTGTGTGTGTGTGTGTGTGTGTGTGTGCCTGTGTGTGTGCGGGTGATGTTTGGTTTACTAAAAGGCATCATACTGAGGCAGGGAACTTAAGGCCAACTCATACTGAATTCCCAAAGTTGAATCAAGGGAAACCACCAAGGTCTGGGGACAGGGAATCTAGGATCAATTCATGCTGACTCCATAAAAGAGAGAACACCTGGATCTGGGGGCAAGGAACCTAAGGCGGATTAATGCGAACCTCCTAAGACTGACCCACAAACCGACACACAAACCGATCTCCCACACCCAAGTGGCAGAGGATCAAAGGCTACTCTCCCCTTCCACCACATCTCAGATGGAAAGAGAGAGTGCCTCGGATTGGTCAGCACCAAGCACAAGCCGTCCCTTCATCTGCACAGGGCAGCAGTTCACCCCAGCCTTTAATTAGCCACAGGCATATCCTTCATCCAGATAAGGGGTAGCCTGTAGGAGTACTTAAAAAGGCGTACTTAAAACCCAGACAGCTTTGTAACCCTTGAGTCCATTGCTCGGGCCCACTCCCACCCTGTGGAGTGCTTTCTTGCTTTAATAAATCCCTGCTTTCCTGCTTCCTTCCTGTGTTTCATTTCTTTGTTACTTTGTGTGTTTTGTTCAGTTCTTCAGAACATCAAGGACCTAGACAACTCACACTCACTTCCTTCTGGTAAAGATACTATTAGGCTCATGCTATAAACTACTTGTATTCACTCAGTGTCTGTCCTGAGACCTTCCACATCTGTCTCATTGTTTTAACTGTGGCATAGACTCCTGGCTCTGGCCTATGCACCCTGCTTCAGGCATCCTCTGCTGCATGGACTTTCACATTGTTTCCAGTTTCTCGCTGTCACTAGGAGGCTCACTGAGGAGAATTATTTCTGAGGGGTGGGTTAGGTCTGTGTTCTGCATTTAAGTGACCCTGGCCGGTTGCCCTCCAGAAGGCTGCTGCCAGCTCCCTCCTCCAGCGGGGTGGTGGTTCATGTTTCTGTAGATCACCCCCTGCCCTTGATGTTACCAACTTTAAAACTTTCCAACCTGATGGGTGAAAGTTAGTTTTTCATTGTTCAGTTGTGTTTTTCTGAATTTTGGGAGACTGGGCATTTTCTGTGTTTGCCGACTGTGCATCCCCTCTCCTGCTCTGTGCACCATCCCACTGCTCCAGCTGCTTCCCGGAGCCTCCCTCCTTCCTCTCCACCTGCCTGCGTCCTCCGCCTCATCCTTCAGTTTCTTCCTAAGGGCCCATGGGCTTTCTTTGGCTATTGCGTTCCTCTTACTCTGTCTGTGGCTGCTGCTGGGCTTCCCATCCCTGGGAGGTTTCAGAGGATTGGGAAGACACAGACATACAGTCGCCATGCCGTGCAGTATGGACCATATTCTCCACAGCTTTTTCTTTTTCTTTTTTGAGATGGAGTTCTTGCATGGTTGCCCAGGCTGGAGTGAGTATAGTGGCGCAATCTCGGCTCACTGCAACCTCCACCTCCTGGGTTCAAGCGACTCTCCTGCCTCAGTCTCCTGAGTAGCTGGGATTACAGGCTCCCACCACCATGCCCAGCTAATTTCTGTATATTTTTAGTAGAGACGAGGTTTCACTATGTTTGCCAGGATGGTCTCAAACTCGACTTCATGATCCACCTGCCTCGGCTTCCCAAAGTGCTGGGATTACGGGTGTGAGCCACTGTGCCCAGCCCTCCAGTTTTTATTGAGGACTTACTATGTGCCAATAACCTGCTCTAAGAATGTAACTGTGCTCCCTCCGTTCGTGCTCATAACCACCTCTGAGATGGGCAATGTTCTTGTCCTTGTTTTACACAGAGAACATGGAGGCACAGAGAAATTCCATAAATTGCCACCAAGGATGTCCCCTGGTGTGCAGCAGAGTCAAGATTCAAGCTCAGGCTCTCCGGCTCTGGGGTTCAGCCTCTCCAGTGCTCTGCTAGATATTGGACAGAGCTAACAAGACACAGAGAATGAACACCATTGACTTGGGCTGGAGCAGTCAGGGATAGCTTCCTGGAGGAGGTGATGCCTCAGTGGAGCCTTGAAGGAGGAGCAGGAGGAGCTGACCAGGCAATGAATAAGTATGTCCAGGAAGAAGAAAGGTCCTGAGTGATGCTGGGAGGGTGGAGAGCTTGCTTGGCTGGAGGGGTGGGGTACAGGCAGGAGATCAGGCCCCAAGGTTTGGCCAAGGCCAGATCTAGAAGACTCGGGCCATCCCATAGTTGATACCTCATCCCAAGGCCCGGTAGGCCTTCCTCTGCTCTGTGTGCACTGGTGGGCAGTGCCCCATGGGATGCTAGGAGCCTGGGCCCCAGCCACCCACCTGGGCTCCTGAGACCCAAGGTGCAGGCATGGGGGTGGGAGAGGTTGCAGCTGACTTATATCTAACAGGCTGAGGGGAAAACTGCAGGTCCCTCACTGCGCAGATGGAACCCACTACCAGATGGACCCTGGACACAGGCTGGATTCACAGCCTTTCCCTGCTGCTCTGTCCCCACACCCCAGGCGAGAGCACGTCTGTTCTCTGCTTGTCTTTTGTGCTCACCAACCATGTCCCAGACGTTTACCCAACCAGCGTCTCAAATACATAATTTCTGAGAGAGTTGGACAAGGCGGTGACCGGAGGCCGCCTCAACACAGGATGAAATTGCCCGGTGCTCTGGGACCGCAAGTTGGGACCCAGCCAGCATTGTGACCTGGCACTGGCAGAGGCTGCCTGGTGCTGCCGAATCAGCGCCCTGGCCAGTTGTTCGCTGACCCACTCTGGGACATTGGCAGAGCCACTTTCCCTCAGATGTAAAATGGAGAAGGCTGTCTTTCCTATTAGATATCCCTCAAAAACACAAAAGTGCGTTGTACCTGCCAGACTCCCTCTTGAATAGTCACAAGAAAAAGCTCTGAGAAGACCTGCAGATTTAAAAAAATGCCTTGACTTTCTTTAACCCAGCATTTTTCAAGCTACTTTGATCACAGAGATCTTTCTTGGTGCAACACCTGTTAACTGGCCAAGCACGTGAGAAGACACAAGCAGAGGGCTCTGAGAATCCCCTCCTCGGTTGCTCTCTGGTCTCAGGGTGCAGGGTAGAGTCTTCGTCCCACATCTGAGTCTGCAGTGGCCTGGGGTGTGAGTCCAGCCCACAGAACTAGTGTCAGAGAGGAGTTCCCTTTCTTCACTTTCCATTAATGGAGCTTCTCTGTTAGGCTTCTGCTCTGCCAGGCCGCTGTCAGTTTTAGGGTTTTTGTGCTCCTCTTTGGGGCTTAACGGTGATTCTGGGATTTTATGTAGGTTGAGATAGTGGTAGAGGAAGAAGGGCATGGACAGCCCCTCTGGTCAGTGGGGCAACTGCCATCTGGTCAGTCGGGCATTATCTCCTCCTCAGGTCCAGTGGCTTTGGTGGCTCCCAGGCCATGAATGGATCCTGGAAACTCCCAAGGCTGCCCTTGTCACATAGGACCCGCTGCTGGCCTTCCACTCAACAAGCTCTTCACACTATGACAGAGAGGGCATGGAAACTCTCTGCCCCTTTTCCCATACCTCACCTATGCATCTCTTCCATCTGCCTGTTCAATCTGTATCTTTTGTAATATCCTTTATAATAAATGGGTAAATTTAAGTAAAGCATTTTCCTGAGTTCTGAGAGCTACTATAGCAAATTTACTGAACCCAAGGAAGGGATTGTGGGAAGCCCAATTTACAGAAGGTCAGTCAGAAGCACAGGCCATAGTCCTCAATCTGTGGGATCTAATGCTGTCTTCAGGTAGACAGTGTGAGAACTGAACTGACTTAGAGGACACCCAATTCGTGTT
Source organism: Alouatta palliata (assembly GCA_004027835.1). Classification (NCBI taxonomy): domain Eukaryota; kingdom Metazoa; phylum Chordata; class Mammalia; order Primates; family Atelidae; genus Alouatta; species Alouatta palliata. The sequence continues at coordinate 18,528 of PVKV010030159.1, read as the reverse complement.
CACTGAAGAATCATCTGCAGGATTGATAGGTGATGGGGAAAAAACTCCACACAACTAGGGTCACAGAAGGGTTACGTTTTGTGAGAGCTCAGAAGGAGAAACTGAGACTTTTTTTTTTCTACAGTACATCTCCTTTCTCAAATGTCCAACACCTCTTCTCCTATTCTATCTGCTGAGGACTTTGCTTCCTGCTTCAGTGAGAAAACAGAAGCATCAGAAAAGTATTTCCATCATCTCTCACATCTTCGAGCTCATCTGCATCTCCACCCATGTACTACATTCTTTCCTGTGACTCTAGATAAACTGTCCTTGCCCCATCTAAGCAATCTTCTACCTGAGCACTTGAATTCATCCTCTTTTGCCTCAAGACTTCTCTCCTGTAACAACTGTCCCCTCTCCTACATCAACTTCTCCTTCACTATTGCTTCATTCCTATCAGCTGTGTGGACTGCATGTTATACATGTATACCTGCTTGTATGCTGTAACATATCTTATGTGCTTACCATACAACTCACCTTAAAAACAAAATTAAGAACCATTGTCCCTTTTTGTTTTGGAGACAGGGTCTGGCTGTGCCACACAGGCTGGAGTGCAGTGGCGTGACCTTGGTTCACTGCAGCTTTGACATCCTGGGACTCAAGCGATCCTGCCATCTCATCCTTCCTAATAGCTGAGACTACAGGTGTGCTCCACCATGCCTGGCAAATTTTTGTATTATTATTATTTTTTTTGGTAGAGATGGGGTTTCACCATGTTGCTCAGGCTGGTCTCAGACACCTGGGCTCAAGCGATCCACATGCCTGGCCTGCCGAAGTGCTGGGATTATAGGCGTGTACCACTGTGCCTGGGCCACTGTGATTAACATCGCCTTCCAGCTCATCTTTGGAGCAACATGCCTCATAAGAGTTGTCAATACTTGCTGGTTCCGCTCCTCCTATTCTTAATACTATCCTATTAAGACTCCTCCAATTAAGTTTTGTATATAATGGCCCACTGTAATTAAGATAACCAGTGCACAATGGGTTGTCCAATCCATTCAACTCCTAGTGTTCCTCTTACTTACCTCAGTGTCATTTCCTCCCAGAAACATTTTTCTTACCTGGTGTCCCGAGGAAAACTACTTCTTAATACACCATTGTCATAACAGGGCCTGAATCTCCTTTGCTAGTTCTTCCTCATGTGCCAGAACGTCAGGGCACGCCCCAGGACTCAGTCCTTAGACCTCATTCTCTCTCCTACACTGACTCCTATGGTAATGTTATCCAGCCTTGCAGCTCTAAATCCGTCTATATGCTAATGGCTTCCAAATATGTGTCTCCAACCCGGACCTCCGTCATAAAATCCTAATGTAGGTGTCCAGTTGCCTACTTGACATTCACCATTTGGATATCTAAATCAAACTCCTGATTTTCCTCATAAGCCATTACCCCCCCAGTCTTCCATTACCCCCACAGTCTTTCTCATCTTATAAATGACAAGCCCATAATTCCAGGTATTCAGTGTTTTTAAAAATGGAGTCATATAGCCAGGCATCATGGCTCATGCCTGTAATCCCAACACTTTGGGAGGCTGAGGCAGGTGGATCACGAGGTCAGGAGATCAAGAGACCAGCCTGGCCAACATGGTAAAACCCTATCTCTACTAAAATACAAAAAAAAAAAAAAAAATTTAGCTGAGCATGGTGGTGCAGGCCTGTAGTCCCAGCTGCTTGGGAGGCTGAGGCAGGGGAATTGCTTGGACCTAGGAGGCGGAGGTTGCAGTGAGTCAAGATGGCACCAATGCACTCCAACCTGGGTGACAGAGAGAGACTCCGTCTCAAAAAGAAAAAGAAAAAAGGAGTCATGCTTTATTCCCTTTTTTCCCCCTCATACCACTTACATCCAAACCATCAGCAAATTCTGTCAGCTGTACCTTCAAAGTGTTTTAAAATTCTACTACTTTAAAGATTTGTGAAAGATGAAGGAGGTAATCAAAGTATAGATTTTGGATCACTCTAAATCCTCACATAAAGACAGTAATTACATAGCAATACCAAAAACCCAAGGATAACTTTTTTTTTTTGAGATAGACTCTGTTGCCAGGTGTCAGGCTGGAGTGCAGTGGTGTGATCATGGCTCACCACAACCCCTGCCTCCCAGGTTCAAGCAGTTCTCCTGCCTCAGCCTCCCGAGTAGCTGGGACTACAGATGCTCGCCATCACGCCCAGAATTTTTATATTTTAGTAGAGACGGGGTTTCCCTATGTTGGCCAGGATGGTCTCAATCTCTTCACCTCGTGATCCGCCCACCTCAGCCACCCAAAGTGATGGGATCACAGGCGTGAGCCACCGTGCCCGGCCTAAGGGTAACATTTAAAACAAGACTGTGCAAGTTGGAACACAATAAGAGCTAAAGTGAAGGCTCCTTTGAACAAAACTCACTTGAAGTACAGCTAATTTAAAATAGTCCAACTGTAAGAGGCAAGAAATAATTTGGACAGGATTAAGAATGAGGCTCAAGGAGGAAAAATGGCGTGCCTAAAGCCATATAGGTAATTGACATTCTAAAATATACACTGATAGACACTGGGATAGAGGTTTCCTCAAATCCCTTGATCAAAAATGTTATCAATTTGATCCTTCAAAAGACTTTCCTTTGATTCCTGAAATCCTTGCTCATGTAGGAAAAAAATGAAGAAAAGAAAAAAGAGAAAAAAAAACAAAAGACTTTTCTTTCATGGGATTACATCATTAATTTGATTAAGTTTAAGTAAAGGAAAGAGCGCTGCAGTGTGGTTTCATTTTTAAGTGTTTTATTTGACTCGAAACTCCTTCCTTTTCATCCCCACATCACTCAGGTTATTAACTGGTACAGACTCCCCTCAAAAAGATCACCAGCCAACGAATTTCTCAAATAGATAAATTCTAATTATTCAGAACATCCCTGTTGTGTTACTAGGAAAAGCTGGTGTAGGGAAGATGACAGCAGCAAATTCCCACATAAAAATAGACCAGCAATAGAAAACCCCAATCTCATGCTGATATCCGTCAGCAATACTCAGTGAAACAGTATCTCTAAAACACAAGCAGATAGGTATAATTCACCAACAGCCACCGAACCTATGTTACAACTGTTATAGGTATCTGTCTGAAAGAAAGAAAAGGAAGATGGAGACAACATGAGACAGACCCCAGAACAGCTAACTGGAAGGTATAATGGGCCAGTTTAAGAACCACAGCTGAGACTGCCAGGGCTCTTGCTGTCTCCAGCAATGAGTGAGTGCAAAGTACCCACAGTAAGGACTGAAGAAGCCCCACATTGGGACAGATCTGCTACAGGTGCAAGAACATGTTTTATTTAATAAATCATAAATACTAATTTTTTTGAAGAATAAAAATACAAAATCATAGGACTTATGAGAATGTAATATTTATTGAATAAATACTCAATAAATGTATTTATTTATTGAGAATGTAATATTTATTCATTTTATCTGTGAATATAGGTTCACCTAAGGTCTTCCTCATAAAACACAGTAAAAGCTTTCAAACTATTTTACTATAACCTATACAGAAATGTATTTGCTGAATCAGCATACACATGCATACATGTATATATAATGGAAACGTTTTTCTGAGATATTTGTCCTTACTACTCTGAGACACTTTGATTGATTCTAATTTTTATTTTGGCGGTGGGTGAGGGCATAAGAGAAGGCTGGTTCCTACCTACAGTATGAAAACACTGCCAGCAGCAGAGCAGTTAAGGTATGTGAGCGTCTAGTTTCAAATCCTGACTCTGCCATATCCGAGCTGTTACTTTGGACAAAGTACTTAACTTCTCTGTACTTATGTTTTTTCATCTATAAAATAATAACTGTTTTTACCCCACAGAGTTCTTCAGAAGTTAAAATGAGTTTATCCACAGAAAGTGCTTGGAATATTGTCTGGCACACAGTGAGTGTTCAATAAATGTGTGCTATTTATTGTTCTTGCTGTCATCGCTATTCAGGTCAAAGTCTAAGAATTTGGGTCCAACATATAAGAGAAATTTTTTTTTTTTTTCTTAAAGCAAGGAAGTTAGCAAATTGCCTTTATTAAGAGGAATCAAGTTACACGAAACTGGGAGTGGACATGAGGCTGGCCTCCTCCTTGCACCTCCAGCTGTGCCAAATGACGCCGTGTGTCGCACAATCTGCTGGCAAAAAATGGTGGGTCTCAGGCCATGTGATGGCTCCGGCTAATGCAGGTGGACATCCAGGGTGCCCCAGGGAGGCCAGGCCACTGAGGAGTGGGATGAAGCCCTGAGATGGAGAGGCCAGCATCAAGACACCTGTCTGGCCATCCAGTCACCCACCTGCCATGAAGACTCTTGGGTTGCAGCCCTGATGCCTGGAGACTCTGGGACTGTCCTTTAGCCTCACTGGGCTTCCAATCCCAAAGTTTCCGTCCCGCCCGCTTGGCGCACGTAGCCACCTGCCAGGCCAGCTCCTCACTGGTGGCCAGGCCAGAACACCCACTACACTGCAGCCCACCCAGCCCAGGCAAAGACCCTGGCACCGACTGCAGCTGAGAAACTTTTAAAGTGAGCGATAATCTGATATAAAAAATACTCAGAAAATACATTTGGAAGGGAACTATTAAATTCCATGTTAAGGAAAAATTATCTTAGTCAATAACCAAAATGGTCAGTTTTGTGAATTTTTTGCTGTTTTGTGTTTTTGCCATAGCCTCGAGCACTGCTTACCTATGACGTCATTTCTCGTTGCTTCTGTAATTGGAATTGGTTTGCAGTGTCTGGAGATATATATTTGGTAAAAGTATTCACTGCATCTTGTTCTATACCTGCAAGGGAAGAAGAGAATTTCAAAAATCAAAAAGCAACTTAGACTCCAGTAATGAACTATATCCATGAATAGCAGGGCTTAGATCACTGTGAATTCCTATTGCAAAATGAGCTTCCATCACAAATGTGCTTTTTCATTGTTTGGTTTGTGGAAGAGGAGAGTTATGGGGGGTGTTCAAAGCTATGGAAAATGAATATTATCAAAAAACTATGCACGAATTTCAAAGTACTTTTACACCAAAATAAACTCATATTAACCTGTTATAATATATCTGAACAGGATCTACTTTGGGGCTCTAAGAAGGAGAAAACATTAGTTTGAAGACAGCCCTTAATGGAGCAATATGAATTCTGCTAAAATTGAAGTAAGAATAAACATCAAATTTATGGTGAAGCTTGGATGAATGAATGATAAAATTATTGATGCCTCACCGAAAGTTTATGGGAATAATGCCCCAAAGAAATAAGTAGTTTACAAACGGATGACGTGTTTTAAGAGGGATGAGACATATGAAGTGGGCAGCAGCACACCACCCACATCAACTTATGACTAAAGAAAGGGATCTTGTGTCCTATTTGAAGTGGATCGACAGTGAACAGCAGAAATAGACAACACCACAGACATCTCCACTGGTTCCGTTTACACAATTCTGACTGAAAAATTTAAAGCTGAGCAAATTTCCACCGGATGGGTGCCAAAGCCATTGCATCCAGATCAGCTACAGGTAAGAGCAGAGCTTTCAGTGGCAATTTTAAACAAGCGGCATCAAGACCCTGAAGCATCTCTTTGAAGAAGTGTAACAGGAGATGAAGCAGCCCTACCACACGGTCCTGAAGACAAAGCACAACCAAAGCAATGGCTGCCGAGAGCTGGAAGAGGTCCCGTCAGCAAAGCAAACGTAGACTTGTCAACAACAAAGTCACGGCAACAGAGTTTTAGGATGCTCAAGGTACTTTGCCTGTCGACTTTCTGGAGGGCCAAAGAATGATAAAATCTGCTTGTTATGAGAGTGTTTTGAGAAAGGCAGCCGAAGCTTTAGAAAACCCAGAAAAGCTTCAGAGAATCCTCCTCCATCACAGCAAAGCTCCTGCTCATTCTGCTCATCACACAAAATTTTGTGACAGTTTCAACGGGAAATCATTAGGCTTTATAGTTCTGATTTGGCTTCTGACCTGTTTTTTGTTTCCTAATCTTAAAAAATCTTTAGTAGCCACTACATTGCTAGCCTTCAAAAAAAAAAAAAAAAATCTTTAGCTGGGTATGGTGGCTTACACTGTAATCCCGACACTTTGGGAGGCTGAGGCAGGCAGATTACATGAGGTCAGGAGTTCCAGACCAGCCTGGCCAACATGGCATAACCACATCTCTACTAAAAATACAAAAATCAGCCAGGTGTGGTGGCAGGCACCTGTAATCCCAGCTACTGGGGAGGCTGAGGTAGGAGACTCACTCGAACCCAGGAGCTGGATGTTGCAGTGAGCCAAGATTGTGCCACTGCACTCCAGCCTGGCAAACAGAGACTCAGTCTCCCCCTAAAAAACATCTTTATAGTACACCCATTTTTCTTCAGCTAATAATGTAAAAAAGACTGCATTCATGAAGTCAGGTGTTCAAGACCATCCTGGCCAACATGGTAAAACCCCGTCTCTACTAAAAATACAAAAATTAGCTGCTCAGGATGCTGAGGCAGGAGAATTGCTTAAACCAGGGAATTGGACATTGCACTGAGCTGAGATCACACCACTGCACTCCAATCTGGCGACAGAGAGACTCTGTCTCAAAAAAAAAAAAAAAAAAAAAAAAAAAGACTACACTAACATGGTTAAACTCCCAGGAGCCTCAGGCTATAAGAGATAAATGGTTAGTATCATTGCTTATAAAAGTATCTTGAGGCTGGGCGTGGTTGCTTATGCCTGTAATTCCAGCATTTTGGGAGGCCAAGGAGGGCAGATCACGAGGTGAGGAAATTGAGACCATCCTGGCTAACGCAGAGAAATCCTGTCTTTACTAAAAATAGAAAAAATTAGCCGGGCAAGGTGGCATGTGCCTGTAGTCCCAGCTACTCGGGAGGCTGAGGTGGGAGAATTGCTTGCATTCAGGAGGTGGAGGTTGCAGTGAGCCGAGATCACATCACTGCACTCCAGCCTGGGCGACAGAGCAAGACTCCATCTCAAAAAAAAAAAAAAAAAAAAAAATGCCTGTAATCCCAGCACTTGGCCTCCCAAAGTTGGGAATACAGGCCTGGGCCACCGTGCCCAGCCAGAGCCCAAAGTTTTCTATTATAAAGTGTAGGTTCTATACTAGAAGGGAAAACGTAAGATTAAAAGTTGACCTTTTTAGAATCATGACTTTTTTCTAGGTAGGTTTTCAACTTTTATATAAGAATGACTGTTTTATGTTAGAAGGACAGTTAAGGTTGAGATAAAAAGATGGTCAGGCTATTATAAAAACGCATTAGCTTTTGCTTTACTTATTTATATTCTGCTTTTGTGGGACCTAACCCTTTTTCCGCCCCCTATTGGCCATACATTTCACAGGGCTGTCTAAATGTTTTATATAGAAATTTTATTTCATAATTCATAAAATCTCATGCCATTCCTTGGAACCATTTGCTTGTTTAATTTTAGTCTGTGACCATTCTGTTGATTTTTTAGAGGCTCCCCAGTTATTTTCTGTGGGATATTTACTTATATTTTGAGTATGAAATGTCTAAGAAAAAATGAAAGAAAAACATTCCTGAGAGTGTTTAAAATCACTGAAGTACACCTGCTAATTGTTACATATATTTTTGTCATATAATTTTGATACTATAAAACAATTTTAGCTTATTTTTCTTTAATAATTAACACTGGGAGAAACGCCTGAAGAAGGCAACGGGGTGGGGGCCGGGGGTGCGGGGAGACGGGGGATGGATACAGCAAAGCACCATGGCATGTATTTACCTGTGCAACAACCCTGTAGGATGCAGGATGTGCACATGTACCCCAGAGCCCAAAGTACAATAATAATAATAATAATAATAATAATAAAATAATAAAAAAGGGAACTGCTACTAAACAAACAAAAAAAATCATTGTTTCTAGTATAAAAAAAAATTTGTTTTTTGAGACAGAGTCTTGTTCTGTCGCCAGGCGCCAGGCTGGAGTGCAGTGGCACAAGCTCGGCTCACTGCAGCCTCCACCTCCGAGGTTCAAGCAATGCTCCTGCCTCAGTCTCCCGAGTAGCTGGGACTACAGGTGCACGCCACCAAGCCCAGCTAATTTTTGTATTTTTTTAGTAGAGACGGGGTTTCACCATGTTGGCCAGGATGGTCTCGATCTCTTGACCCCGTGATCCGCCTGCCTCGGCCTCCCAAAGTGCTGGGATTACAAGAGTGAGCCACCTCGCCTGGCCTAAAAAAATATTTTTTTTAATTTTGGTTTTGTTTTAGGAAAGGGGACCACCACAGGTATCTGGCATAATTTGCCTCAGGAAAGGACAGGAAGGAGGCTGCAGGGAACAGACTAGTGGCTTATGAAGCTGCTAGTGATACCGCAATGACAGAACTTCACCAACGCATCCTGTTCGCTTAGGTCTTGCTCTCAATTTTTCTGTATTCTACTGTGAAATTCTGAATTTCTCGGACCATGCCTGCAGGTAAGTTTTGGTGAAGAACAAAAGCTCTTGGTGTCAGTGAAGAAGGATGGATATTTGGGTTTTCCCTCTTGTTTCTTGGGACTGCCTTTGTAGACTTGGCCATGGAGTAATTCTTTTGGCTCTTACTGAAACTGCTTTGGATAGTATTAAAACGATCTCAGTCCACTAGCATACACTCAGGATCATTATTCTGATGTGAGATATTTTTGTTGTTGGTAGATTGAAAAGAAATTTAACACATTAAAATGTGAGGAATTGAGGAAGGAAGGAAATGAGAGGAATTACAAGAGAATTATCTTAATTTTGTATATGAGTTTTCATTCTTTATGGGCATGATTTTAATAGTTATTAAAACATGCCAAACATGATTTTATATTTTCTTTTTCGGCGTAAACAACTTTCAGCCTTACTGATGTGTGTTAAACTGTTCCCCATTTATGCTTCAGCTTGCCCCTCGTTTCGGATATTGCAGGTACACATGTATGGAATACTTATGCTTTGGGTCCCGGCGGCAGGGTTGAGCCTGTGATGCCCTCCCTTCACTGTCCCCGCCCACTCTCCCGCTGTCCGCCTGCCCTGCTACCCACCCTGCCACCATGACGGGAACAGGCCATCTCCCTCGCCAAGGACTTCCTGGCCAGGGCACCGCCATCTCCAAGACTGCTGTGGCCCCGATCAAGCGGGTCAAGCTGCAGTGGTAGGTCCAGGAAGCAGATCACCGGCGACGGGCAGTGCAAGGGCGACGTGGACAGCATGGTCCGCATCCCCAGGGAGCAGGGCGAGCTGTGCTTCTGGAGGGCAACCTGGACAATGCCATCCGCTATTCCCCAGCAAGCCCTCAACTTCGCTTTCAAGGATCGGTACAAGCAGACTTTCCTGGGGGCGTGGACAAGCACACGCAGTTCTGGAGGTACCTTGCGGGCCTCCTGGCCTCCGGCGGTGTAGTGAGACGACCCTTCTCTGCTTCGTGCACCCCCTGGATTTCGCCAGAACTCGCCAAACTGCCGACGTGGGAAGTCGGGCACCCAGCGTGCTTTCTGAGGCCTGAGAGACTGCCTGGCAAAGGTCACAAAGTCCCACGCGTCCAGGGCTTGTACCGGGGCTCCAGCGTCTACGCCAGGGCATCATCATCTACCGCGTGCACCCTGCGGCCAAGGGATGCGCCCTGACCCCAAAACATGCACAGCCTGGTGAGCTGGATGATCGCAAAGACGTGACAGCTGTGGCCGGTGTGGTCTCTTACCCTTTCGACATGGGGCAGAGGTGGAGGCTGATGAGTCGGGGCACAAAGGAGCTGACATCATGTACAGGGGCACCATGGACTGTTGGAAGAAGGTCTTCAGAGACAAGGGGGCGAGGCCTTCTTCGAGGGTGCTGGTCCAACGTCCTCCGGGGCATGGGATCGCCTTCCTGCTGGTCCTGTGCAAGGAGCTGAAGGTCATCTAAGGATGGGCCCCCTCTGTACACACCCAGGGAACCAAGAGAACCAGGGAGAATCCTCAACCGTGCGGAACATCGACCTTCGAGAAATTCCAGTCGTGTTTTTCCCAGCCGGATCCTGCCTGCAGACAGCCAGGGAAGGCTCTAGAAAAGGAGTGCGTTGTGATCCAACCATCGACACCGATTCCATGTCTGTATCACTGCAGGGAGGGAACCACGGCGTCCTTGCGGGCTCCGGGTGAGGAGCTCCGATACTCGGATCTAGAGTCCAGTTGCTTGCAGGACCCAAGTCGTGTTGAAGTATTTATTTAAAACAAAAGAATCATGTTTCCCATTTGTACTTAAGTACAGGCCGCTCTTTTGCACAGCGGAGTACTCGCAATTATGTTCTATGTCGGGCATCCTGCTTCAAAACACTAAACAAAGGACGCAGAGTGGGGAAAGAATGGAATACTTATATGTACATAATGATTTACTTCTAAAAAGTTGGGATAAAAGACACATAGCATAAAAGTTATCATAACCATTTTGAAGCGTACAATTCAGTGGCACCAAGTACATTGACAGTGTTGTGTCGTCACGACCGCTATTTAATTGAAAACTTTTTCTTTGTCCTACATGAAACGAACTGTAGCCATTGAACAATAACTCTTCATTTCGCCTCTCCCCAGCTGCTAGTAACCTCTATTTTACTTTGTCCCTGTGAATCTGCCCATTCTAGATACCTCATGTAAGTGGGATCATATGAAACTTGGCCTTTTGTGGCTGCCTTTATTTCACTTAGCATGATGTTTTCATCCATACTGAAGCATGCGGCGAGGGCTTCAGTCCTTTCTATGACTGACTAATAATTTGTTTTAGGTATCTTGCACACTTCGTTTAGCCATTGAACTTTTGATGGAGAGTGAGTTTCTTTCCCCCTTTTTCTTGTGGTGAGTAATGCTGCTGTGAACGTTGGTGTAGTAAATATTTGCCCAGACTGGAGTGCAGTGGCACAATCTCAGCTCACTACAACCTCCATCTCCCGAGTTTCAGCAGCTCTCCTGTCTCAGCTTCCTGAGTAGCTGGGACTATAGGCACATACCACCAGGCCCGGCTAGGTTTTGTTTTTGTTTTTGTTTTGTTTTGTTTTTTGTATTTTTAGTAGAGACGGGATTCTACCATGTTGGCCAGGCTGGTCTTGAACTCCTAACCTCAAGCAGTCCACCCACCTCAATTTCCCAAAGTGCCAGGATTACAGGTGAGAGCTAATGTTCCTGGCCTTGAGTCTGTGTTTTCAACTCCAGCTAGGAGTGGAATTGGGACAGATAATTCTGTGTCTAACTTCTTTGTTGCTGTTGTTGTTATTTTCAGACAGGATCTTGTTCTGTCTCTGCAGTGGTGCAATCATAGCTAACACTGCAGCCTCAGCCTCCTGGGCTCTGGTGATCTGCCTGCCTGAGCCTCCCAAGTTTCTGGCACTAGAGGCGCGCGCCACCATGCCTGGCTAATTTTTATTTTAATTTTTTTGTAGAGGTAGAGTCTCCCTACATTTCCCAGGCAGGTCTTGAACTCCTGGACTCAAGTGAACCTCCTGCCTCAGGCTCCCAAAATGCTGGAACTACGGACATGAACCACCACACATGGCCCCTTTGCCCATTTTTGAATTCATTTGTTTGTTGAGTGTTTGGAGTTCTTTAGTTTAGATAGTAAAATCTTACGAGGTAGATGGTTTGTGAGTATTTTCTCCTATTCAGTAGGTTGTGATTTTCCTTTGTTGATATTGGCTTTTTCTTTCTTTTTTATTTTTATTTTTTTGAGACAGAGTCTGGCTGTGTTGCCCAGGTTGGAGTACAGTGGTGCAATCTCGGCTCACTGCAACCTCTGCCTCCCAGGTTGAAGCAATTTTCCTGCCCTAGCCTCTTGAGTAGTGTGGATTACAGGTGCCCACCTCCATGCCTTCACTAAGTTTACAATTGTAATGAGAAGTGCACATCCTGGTGTACTTCTTTTCCATCTTTCCTCTCTGCACATTTTATTTCAAATCTAGGATTTTATTGAAGATGTGATTTGGTTTTCTACTTTTTTCTACACATTTTTCTATACCTTAACTGTTTCTAGTCACAAAAGTAGTACCTGTAAATTACATAAATTCAGAAAGTACAGACAAATTTTAAAAAGGAAATAAATAATACTTCAGACCAGGCAAGGTGGCTCATGCCTGTAATCTAAGCATTTTGGGAGGCCGAGGCAGGTGGATCACTCTAGATCAGGAGTTCGAGACCAGCTAACACAGTGAAACCCTGTCTTTACTAAAAATACAAAAAATTAGCCAGGTGTGGTGGCACGCACCTGTAGGCCCAGCTACTCAGGAGGCTGAGGCAGAAGAATCACCTGAATCTGGGAGGCGGAGGTTGCAGTGAGCCAAGATTACACCATTGCACTCCAGCTGGGGCAACAGAGCAAGACTCCATCTCAAAAAAAAAAAAGGAAAAAGAAGAGATGGGTTCTTCTTATATTGCCCAGATTAGCCTAGAACTCCTGTGCCCAAGTGATCCTCCCAGCTTGGCTTCCCAGAGTGCTGGGATTATAGGCATGAACCACCACACCTGGCCAGGTGTGCCATTTTTATTGTTTATACTGTATTTTTAGGATCCCTTTCTGTGTTTACACAGATAGCCCCCATTATGTTCCCATTGTCTGCAGTACTCAGTACGGTACCATGCTGTGGAGGTGTGGAGCCCAGGAGCACTCAGCTCTACCCGTCAGCCCAGGTGTGTGTTTGGCGGGACCATCTGGAGGAAGCCGGGGAGACATGAGCTGAAGGCAGAGGGTGAGTCCGAGGTGGGATCTTGGGACAGGTGTGAGAAGTTAGACAAAAACAGGTGAAATCTGAATAAATGTCATCATATTCATAAAATTACTGCGTTAATAACCTTAGATAATGGTTCACATTATCATTTAGTTAATAGGATTGCACCCCTGTTAATTTCCTTTTTTTTTTTTAAATATAAATTCTCACTCTGTGAGGAGCAGGTGCTGACTGCGAGTGACTTGAACCCTGACTGCCCCAGCATCCAACACTCACACGCACGCACATGTGCCTACTCAGTCGGACACAACACACAGCTATGCACACTGACACACTCATGCAGAGGCATGGGCACAGACACAGACATGCCCTAATCGTACTCTATTTATTATTTTTATTACTTTTATTTTTAGAGACAAGTTCTCACTCTGTCGCTCAGCCTGGAGTACTGTCACACCATCCTAGCTGACTGCAGCCTCAATCTCGTGGGCTCAAGCGATCCTCCCACCTCAGCCTCTCAAGGAGTTGGGACTACACGTGTGTGCCACCATGCCCAGCTAGTTTTTTTTTTTTTTTTTTTGAGACAGTTCCTCTCTGTCGCCCAGGCTGGAGTACAATGGCTTGATCATGGCTCACTGTAACCTCTGCCTCCCGGGTTCAGGTGATTCTCCTGCCTCAGCCACCTGAGTAGCTGGGACTATAGGCATTAGCCACCATACCTGGCTAATTGGCTAATTTTTGTACTTTCAGTAGAGACAGAGTTTCACCATGTTGGCCAAGCTGGTCTCAAACTCCTGAGCTCAAGTGATCTGCCCACCTTGGCCTCCCAAAGTGCTGGGATTACAGGTATGAGCCACCACACTCAGTTCCTGGAGCTTTGTTTAGTGATACTTATCAAGAGCTGGATCTTGTGGTCTGGCTTCCAGGTAAGGGTGGAGCTCAGCCCCGACGCCGTCAGGGCCGCGTGCAGCTCCTTGGGTTGGAGGTTGTGTAGAGCAGTGCTCACGAAGATGCTGCAAATGTCTCAATCCTAGCCTTACCATTTACTGTTGTATGACCTCGAACACTTGCCCTGTCTGTGCCTCAGTTTCCTCATCTGTAAGCTGGGGATAATAGTATTCCTGGGGTGGCAACTGGAAAGGGTCTAGGAGATTTTTCTTGAAGCTACATTTACGAAGTATGTATTTATTTGGGGTGGCTGTCGGGGGATTGATGGCAAATGGGGGTGGGCACTAAGGACCCCCCCCATCAGGCACCACCAATGCTGCCAGAGCTAATTTCAAATGATGACAGCTAGACTTAGTGAGATTTGACCTGACAGATGCCCAGCACATGGCACACAGCCTGGCACACTGTCAGTGCTCAATGGTCATGAGTTCTTGAGTGCTGATAGGTGCTGGCTGAGACGGGGAGACCAACATTTCAGTCCAGGAGAGGGAAGCCCAAGCAACAGGAAAAGAGGGGACCCAAGAGATGGCCTAGTCCAGCCCTCCACTTATTATTGTAAATAAAGCTTGATTAGAACACAGCTGAATCCCTTCATCATGTACTGTCTATGGATCATTGAGCAGAAAGGGAGGCCACGGGGAAAGGAGAGGCTCTGAGGCTGCAAAGAGAGGATGAGGGCCCAGCCAGCCCTGTCTCAGTCCAGCCTCTGATGACCTCACCCAGCTACCAGCTACGATGCAGCTGCACTTACAGCAAGCAAGACCAGCAGGACTGCTGGGCAGAGCCTAGTCAACTCTCAGAACCAGAGAAGTAGGAAAACAATGCTCAAGCCACTCTGCTTGGTAGGGTGGGGTGGTTTTCTGCAGCACTAGCTGACTGAGACACCACCACACCAGAGCCTTCACCTTTCCACTCTCCTTTATCCAGTGGTTCAAACTCCTATGTGCCTGTGAGAATCCCCCCTGAGAAGCCTTTACAGATACCAATTAAATCAGAATAGCTGAGAATGGACCAGAGTAGGAATCTTTTTTTTTTTTTTTTTTTTTTTTTGGAAACAGGGTTTAGCTCTGTTCCCAAGGCTGGAATACAGTGGCACAATCTCGGCTCACTGCAACCTCCACCTCCCAGTTTCAAGTTACCTGAGTAGCTTGGATTGCAGGCCTGTGCCACAATGCCTGGCTATTTTTTTTTATTTTATTATATTATTATTATTTTCGAGAGGGAGTCTCACTCTGTCACCCAGGCTGGAGTGCAATAGCATAGTCTCCGCTCACTACAACCTCTGCCTCCCAGGTTCAAGCAATTCTCTCACTTCAGCCTCCCAAGTAGCTGGGACTACAGGCGTATGGCACCACACTCGGCTAATTTTTGTATTTTTAGTAGAGATGGGGTTTAACTACGTTGGCCAGACCTTGGTCTCAAACTCCTGACCTGGTGATCCGCCTACCTCAGCCTCCCAAAGTGCTGATTACAGGCGTGAGCCACCGCGGCAGGCCAATGCCTGTCTAATTTTTGTCTCTCTAGTAGAGATGGGTTTTGCTACATTGGCCAAGCTGGACTCAAACTCCTGGCCTCAAGCTATCCATCTGCCTAGGCTCCCAAAATGCTGCAATTACAGACATGAGCCAGGGCGCCCAGCCTCTGGAGTAGGAATTCTTTAAATTCCCCAGGATTTGAGAACCATAGCTCCACCTACTGTTTCCAAAACTTGCCTAGCAGAAATATTTTTTAAAAAGATTCTTGGGCTGAGCACAGTGACTCACACCTGTAATCCCAGCACTAAGGCAGGGGGATATCTTAAGCACAGGAGTTCAAGACCAGCCTGGGCAATATAGTGAGACCCATCTCCGCAGAAAAATTAGCAGGTGCAGTGGCATGCTCCTGTAGTCCCAGCTACCTGGGAGGCTGAGGGGGCAGGATCACTTCGGCCTAGGAGGTTGAAGCTGCAGTGAGCCAAGATTGCACCACTGCCCTCCTGGAGCAAGACTCTGCCTCAACAACAACATAGATTCGTGCACTCCAACAGACCCTGGAAACCTGTAGCATTCACACATTCCCCCAGATGAATCCTATCATCAATCGATTTGACATCCTTCTCCAGGCTGTCTTTTGGCCAGGAAGCCGGACAGTGGAGGACGGGAGTGACAGCTCGGCCCCTTCCTAGCAGAGTGATCCTGCACAAATTACTCCAGGTGTCTGATCCTTCATTTCCTGAAGCACATCACGGGGGAAAGAATGCCTAGCTTAGTACCTGGCAGAGAGTCAGCCTTGGCTAATGTCCCATAATGGAGCTGACACTCTTCAAGTCCGCTGACATATTCTCTTTGTCATCCCTTGAAACGCTACCCCCTATTACTTCTCTGCTCCTCAGTCTCCTCCTGTGTAAAATGGGGATGAGAATGAAGAGGTGAAACTTTAATGAGTGAGCACTGTCTCCAGCACTTTGTGACACTATGACTCCTTCGAGAGGGCCTGGTACACAGTAGGTGCTAAACTAATCCTCTCCGAGCTGGGCTTGGGGAAGATGCCTCTGTCAGGTGTGCAGGATGGGAGCGGGAAGGCGAGCCTGGGGGTGGAGGGCTTGCCAACAGCAAGCAGGAGGTCGGCTCCGCCGCCCGCCCGGCCTCGGCGCCAGTCCACCGAACCTGAATGTCCCAAGCCGGGACCCCTACCTTCTCGGACCGCACAAGTTAACTGGCTCTCGCGGCCCTCGGTCCCGCCCCCGACTACCATTGGCCCAGGGGTTCCTGGTTAGCGGAGTGCGGTGTAGCTATTGGCCGACGGTGCTGCCGATCGCGTCGGGACACGGCCCCACCCCGCCTGCCCCGGCACCTTCCAGCGCCCGGCGGGAGTGTTTGAAGCGCGTGATTTTTTGTACGGAAGGCTTCGGCTACTGCGGCGACCGGCACCTGGAAGGCAGGCTGCAGCAGGAGGCAGCGGGCCGGAGGCCGCGTCCATGGGCCCGTGGCGGCCGGGCGCGGCGGTGCGGGTGGGTGCGGGGGTCGCGCGCGCTCTGAGGCCGGGCGACGAGGAGCCTTGGCGCGTGCAGCCAGCCGCCGGGGAGGAGGCCGGGCCGGGCCTGAGGCGGGGCTGGCGAGCGATGCTGCGGCGGCCGCGCTGAGCCCTGAGCCCGCCTGGAACGCTCCGCCGGCCGGCCTGCGGCGCCACGGCCGCGCCGCGGCAGGTCGGCGGCCAAGGAAAACCCGTGCAGGAAATTCCAGGCCATGTCTTCAGCAAGGGCGAGTGTCAGAACTGGTTCAAGCCGCACGAGTCGCATCTGCTGAACTACGAGGACCTGACGCAGGTGAGCTGCCTGCCTGGCCCGGACACCTCCGTCCTGGGAGCCGTGGGCCGGGGCCGGGGCCGGGGGCGCCGCGGAGGGCTGCGGGGAAAATAAAAATGGGGCAGGGAATTGCGCGAGTCCTGGGGCATGGGGACGAAGGGAAGTGCGTCGATGGAACCAAGACAAATTCAATATGCCGAAAAATAACATCCTTTCCCGTTCCCATTGCTCGACTGTTTGAAAATGATTTTGGGGTGACTCAAAAGTGCCCGGTTTCGCTTAGTAGGAACAAAGCGCTTGGGGATTGGATGCCGCTTGACGGGACCCCTACCCTCAGAGTCTAGCTTGGGACCGGACTTGGACTTGTCCAGCCAGAGTGGCCCAGGGAGTCGGATTGTTGGGGGAGACCTTGGGCTTCTGTCTAGCGGGACCCAGCCTGCCCGGATTCGGAATCGTCATCACCCTCGAGGACTGGAGAGAGGTGAAGGGTGTCCACGTCTGGCGAGGAGGATCTTAGTCTTGAACGTAGGCCGGGGGTCTGTAGTTGAGGGGAGAGCTAGGAGCATTTCCCTGGTCACTGGCCGAGGGGTGAGGAGATCTGTGGGTCCTCGGGACTGTTAGTTTCTGTCTCCCAGCCTTCTCTGTCAAACAGGGCTTTGAATGAGTTACAGCTCCCAAACTGCATTAGAGTCACAGCCATTAAACAGACAGTTGTGGGGCCACGCCCTGGAGTGATTTGGGAAATGGGGAATTTGTATTTCTAAAAGGCCCCAAGAGGCTTGGCTGCAGTGTCTGGGGCCTTCGGGAATCCCTGCAGTGATTGATCTTTGAACTCCTAGAGTTCCAGGATTCTGAGCCTTGTGTGCACCCTCTTGGGATGTGCCTGGGTGCCCTTCCCACAGCCAGCATCTCCATCCTCTTCAGAGCTTGCTCTCAGCCTCCTGAGTGAAGCCAGGGAAACTCCCTTCACGTTCCAGTCCAGTGTGACCTAGTTGTAGCCACTCCTGTCGCAGAAGAACCCCTTAGACTGAAAACGTTGCTGTCGGTGTTCAGTGAAGGGGCCTGGTTGGTTTTGGTGCCACTTCAGTGCACCCAGGGTTTGACTTGTTTACGTGGCCAACTGGAGTAGGGTGATGGGGCAGGGCCTGGGGCACGGGACATTTCTCTGAGGTCAGGTTTCCAACCTCCAGGAAAAGATTCTTTTCATCTAAAACCAGAAAGCTTAACCGAACACTCAAGGCTTCAGAGTCATAGAGGATTAAGATACCAAGGGCTTTAGGGAAGGTCAGCTTGGGACCAGTAGAACTCAGTTACCTGGGAAGGTGTTCTGGAGTATAAAGAACTTGCTTTTCCTCTTCTCATCCGGATGCTTTTTTCGGGGAAACAGTTTATGTGATGAGGAGGAACTGGGAGACTTTGCAGTTGGGTTCTTCCTGACATGCAGCCCAGATCTGCCTGGGAGGGTGCTGAGGAGAAGGGTTGGAAGAACTCCTTAGAGAGAGGATGTGTGTGGCCTCCAGGGAAGCAGCTGGAGAGGCCAGCAGAGCACAGGCGGTGCAGCTCAAGGCCGTGGCAGGCCAGCAGCCCTGGGGGAGGCCTGTGGCC
>PVKV010030158.1:0-22620 GCA_004027835.1 Alouatta palliata | reverse complement strand
CTGTAATCCCAGCTCTTAGGGAGGCAGAGGCGGGAGGATAGCTTGAGCCCAGGAATTTGAGACCTGCCTGGGCGATATAGCGAGACCCCGTTCTCCACAAAAAGGAAAAAAACCAAAAAGACAAAATAATAATAATAATAATAATAATAATAATAAGCGTAAGAAACAGATGTTAAAAGATTTGAATACAAATAATACTGGGTCATTCCTCTTGTTTGCAAATTGTACTTTGAGTTTTTCTCACTTCCATTTCTGTTCGATTCCTTCAGTCATGTGAAATTCACTGTTTAACATTTAATTGCCATGGAAAATATTTATTTTCTCACATGGGAATGTAATCTATATTTTAAATTTCAAATTAAAACAAACATGTTTGTTTTTCTAGAAATGTCTGTATTAAATAAGCAGCTGTCAGTATGTTTGCCACACACTGAAGACTTGTAGTCATATACTTTGGGCATGGAGGTGGGAGGTATGGGAGGGATCTCAATAGATCACCTAGCATGGCTTTGATAGGAACGACCCTTACTCCCTATTACCTTAAAGCCAGTGTGTAAGTAGAGAATTCCAGTCATCCTAGAAGTGAGCAGAACATTCAAGGCACTACAGTGGAGGATTACATTTTTTAATGCCAGAGATAGCAAAATCCAATAGAAACCTTGAAGAGATTCCCTTGAGATGATGGTACTGCAGAATGATTTCTGAGCACTAGGAAGAATTTTAATTAGGCTGTTACAGATACCTATAGATAGCATCAGACAGCTTCTATTTGGCTGCCTAGCTGGAGAATGACGGCCCCTGGATGTGATCAAAGCCCCCCTGAGTTCTCGGGGGTTCCCCTAGAATCAAACCCGTCGTCGCTCATTTAGATGCTCTGCGGTGTTTGGTGTGGCTCGGGAGCTGCTTTTCCTCCCATTGCTTAACCTCGTTTCCCCTAAGATACAAATGTCAATATTGGATTTAGTCTAGTTGAATGGATGTGTCAGAGGGGAGATTAGTGACTGGCAGCCACAAAAGGGTTTTTCAGTTGGCAAAAGTAAATTTTTCACAAATGAATCAAAACAGTTTGAGGTAAAAAAGAAGCAGGGGGAACAAACCTTGCCAAATTTAGTCATGATGCCTCATTAAATGGATTTGAGTACTTCAGTGTGGGCACTTGATCTAGAAGCTACTGCATTCACCCCACAGGAGGCTCCAGAGTAAGAGAAAGAGAGCACCTGCTGTAATAGCCTCAAAAGAGCATTTTCTGTGAGAAGTCTCAGTATATTGTCCCCTTTTACAGCATGAAACCATCCGCAGCCTAGCTTCAGACGATCAGAGTGCCTTGCTCATGATAACAATCCTTAGACCATTTAATGTGATAAATTTAAATTGTGGAAGTTTTTTTTATTGGTGATTGTAGTCATGCCTTTTAGAATTGGTTGTGCTACTTGCTTTTTTGCTTATCTGTTTGTTTTGGATGATTTTCGATAATCAAACATCCCTGCTTTGACTGATTGAGAGTGACTGGAGCTGGGACCCCCCTCCTTTCTTGAACAATCCACACTGCTGGCATAGTTGCTAAGGTCATTGTTTCTGTGGTCACATTTGCATTTCTAGCCATTTTAAATATTATGTGCATGTCTATTTCAGGGAACTGGTATTCTAGCAGGAAGGAAAAATGAAAACATCCTTTGATATGTGGTTATTGATTTATTAATTAAAAGCAGTCATGGATTATCCTCAGGTTTAGCAAAACACATTAATGGTTATAAACTTAGAAGTGTCAAGAAAGAAACTTGAAAATTATGGAAGAAGGGTTTGGAAGTACCAGCTTATCTCCTAATCAGCGCTGAAGATTCATGGAGAGCTGTTGACAAAATGCTTAGAAATGTGGCCTCGAAATCCTGAGAAAACATCATTACATTCATGATCCACTTCAGCTAAATCTTCTGAATTTGAGGGTTTGCCCAGTGGCTGAAGAAAGCAGTCAATTCGTGAAAGTCTGACTTTAGAGCTCATGGCCGCCTCTTGATAGATCCCTAAACATGCTATATAAAAAGATAAAAAATACTGAAGAAGTTTCTATATTACAAAGCACATTGAAAAGGCTTCTATTTTTTTTTTCACAAAAAATTTTCAGACTACATAAGTTAGGATTAGACTTTGTCATATGTAACAGAATGCCACCAATACCAATGCCTTCACCACACCAGGTGCTTTCTGCCACATGGAGTGGGTTCAGGAGTTTGCCCATGGAAGACTGGCACAGCAGTGCCATGTTTCATTAGGACCTTTGATAGCTCTTACTTGGCATTCTGCACCTTGAGCCTGGCACCTTAATAAACTACAAGGCACTTATAATTCTAAATGTTTTATGGTGCTTGTAATTTTGTAAGAGACAGGTATACACACATTTAATTATAATGAATAAATAAAATAACAATATAAAGATGTAGAAATATAATGGATGTTTTTTCTTTATAAAAGAGTTTAGGAAGAATGACAATAATAAGCATGAAGTAGGGAAAAAAAAGACATTTGTGTGTAGGGGGAATAACACTGTTTTTTCCCACTCCTGGTTGCACCAGTCCTCACTAGGGAGCATGGTGTTCCAGCATGCCTTTCCTGCAGTGTATAAGCACTGTGATTCCCTTGGTTGCACGAATGTGACCATGCCCTAAACTGTGGCAACAAGGTACATTATAAAAGGGTCAGGAACCCTTCTAAAACATGGAGATAAATTCACAGTCACAAGTAAAATATGACCTGCAGATGAAAACACAAAAAATTAGCCAGGCACAGTGGTATGTGCCTATAATCCCAGCTACCTGGGAGGCTGAGGCAGAATTGCTTGAACCTGGACGCGGAAGTTGTGGTGAGCCGAAATAGTGCCACTGCACTCCAGCCTGGGTGACAGAGTGAGACTCCATCTCAAAAACAACAACAAAAACAACAAAAATAATTAGATTAGCTTTGACCTCTGTTGGTTGGGTAACACTTCTCTGAAGCTGATCAATTGCAGCCACTTCAGATAAAGCACTCTCCAATTTCCCACCTACCTACCCTGTCCTTACTGCTTTCTATTATCTACCTGGCTCTGCAGGTGCTTATATTTGCAACTTTTATTCTAAAAAGCTTTTGGTATCCCCCTAAGCAAGCACATTCTGAGGGTGGTGCGCTCCTCAAGCAAAGCTGACTGTGTTCCTGATAGTCCTCTGCTGTTTTGCTGTGGCACATGGCACAGTGGAAACTGGTGGTGTTATGGTCTCAGCTATGTTGAAATGCTGGTGTTCCCTAGAAATGCCCTAAAATGAAACACTTAGGAATATCTCAGTGAAGTGTCTTGGAGGGCCAGTTATGCTTAGAAAATTCTCATTTTCTAAGTGCTTGTGCCAGGTCAGAGTGCTTGTGCCAGGTTTCTTCCAGCTTTGGGATGCCTCCTTCATATTTCTTTGTAGTAATATCGTTTTGGAGTCCTCATTTTTGGGGCTGGGTCCTCACAGCCTGTCACAGCCAAGACAGGTTAGATACGCAAGGAGAGACAGACTACAGATTTGACTTGTTCCCTTGTTTTGACCTAATAGGGATTATTGTGAAACCACAGGTCATCTAGAAGTTCTCATGATTTATCCTAGCCCATATCTGAAACCACAGAGAAAACCTCACAGGTACTTTCAAGTTATCCTGGTAACCAGGAGTGGCAGAGTAATCCAGCGTGGCAGCCACCAAGTTTTGCTTATTGGCCCTCAAGCAAAGCTGACTGTGTTCCTGATAGTCCTCTGCTGTTTTGCTGTGGCAGGGTGCACATTGGAAACTGGTGGTGTTATGGTCTCAGCTATGTTGAAATGCCGGTGTTCCCCAGAAATTCCCTGAAATGAAACACTTAGAGATATCTCAGTGAAACGTCTTGGAGGGCCAGTTATGCTTAGAAAATTCTCATTAACTATGACCATGTTGCCCTCTCTCATTCTGAATCTACTGAGGTGTACACTACCCCAGGCTATTACCTAATTATTGCTAAACAGTGCTATAATCTAATGATTTTCATTAGGACAGATGAAAAAGTTAGAGACTTCCTGGTCACTCTTTTTGCTTCTTTGCGTTCTGTATGAGTTTCCAAAGCATCTAGCAAGGAACTCAGCAGTAGCTGAGACTAACTCATACATGGGGAGTCCAGAAATATAGTTGGCTATCTCAATCTCTGTGTCAAAATTATTTGCACGGTTCAGATTTTTTTACTCCCATTAGTGATAGCTGGCTGTGTACGAGAGAGTACAGGCTGGGCGCGGTGGCTTACACCTGTAATCCCAGCACTGTGGGAGGTTGAGGTGGGCGGATCACTTGAGGTTACGAGTTTGAGACCAGCCTGGCCAACATGGTGAAACTCTGTCTCTACTAAAAATACAAAAATTAGCCTGGTGTGGTGGCAGATGCCTGTAGTCGCAGCTACTTGGGAGGCTGAGGCAGGAGAATCGCCTGAACCCAGGAGGCGGAGGTTGCAGAGAGCCAAGATCGCACCACTGCACTCCAGCCATTCCAGCCTGGGTGACAATGAGACTGTCTCAAAAAAAAAAAGTACAGATGTCAATGCAATAGTGAAAAGAATCTTAATAGACAGCAGTTACACAGTGCTTAGTACAAGTTGAGCTTCCTTAATCTGAAAATCTAAAATGCTCCAAAATCCAAAACTATTTGGGCATTGACATAATGGTATAAATGAAAAATCCCACCCCTGACCTCATATGATGGAGAACAGTCAAAAAGCAGCTGCACAACACGCAGTTTATTCAGTATTCCCTAGGGAAAATGAAACTTACCTTTAGGCTATGTATGTAAGGTGTTTATAAAACAAATAAATTTTATGTTTAGCCTTGAGTCTCATTCCCAAGATGTCTTCTTGTGTGTGTGCAAATATTCCAAAATCTGAAAAAATTCAAAATCCGAAACACTTCTAGTCCCAAGCATTTTGGTTAAGGGACACTCAACCTGTATGTGCTGGGGACTAAGTATGTCCTCAGTCTTTTTGACAAATCTAGGTGGTACTATAATTTCTTCTCTTTCGTAGACGAGGAACCCAAGGCACAGAACGGTTAGAGTGCATGCTTTGGATCATAAAGCTAGAAAGTAGTGCAGCAGGAATTTGAAATGAAGTAGTCTAGCTTTAGAGTTCACATTCTTAAGCAGAAACATAATTCCTCTCCATTATTGGGCAGAATAATTCTGCATGGTGAAGCCAAGCTATATTTCACTTCAGCTTCATTGTGTGATAACATACTGCAATGAAAATTAACTTTACATAAAAATGATAATAAGGGCCAGGTGCAGGGGCTCACGCCTGTATTCCCAGCACTTTGGGAGGCTGAGGTATGTGAGGTCAAAGGTTTGAGACCAGCCTGACCAACATGGCAAAACCCTATCTCAACTAAAAATACAAAAATTAGCTGGGTGTGGTGGCAGGTGCCTGTAGTCCCACTTGCTCAGGAGGCTGAGGCAGTAGAATCACTTGAATCTGGGAGGCAGAGGTTGCAGTCAGCCGAGATTATGCCACTGTACTCTAGCCTGGGTGACAGAGTGAGACTCCGTCTCAAAAAAAAAAAATGATTATAAGGGCATAGCAATAATAATATAATAAGCATTAGCTGGCAGTGTATGGAAGACTCCTGAAACATATGTTGCTTATTATAACATTTTGAGATTTTTCTCTCTTCTTATTTATTACCATATTTATAAGGATAATTTTAAAACTTTAGGTTTGAATTGATTAGATACTCAAAGGAGACTAAGGAGAGGTACCCAGAAAGTTAGGAGAAAAACTAAGAGCATAGGAGAATAAAGTACATCAAGAATGAAGAAATGGTTGCACATGTTGAATATCTTTCAGAGGCCTAGTAAGGTGAGGCTGAACGCTGTACATGAAGTTTGTCAACTTGGAGGTGTCCTTGGCGAGAACAGTTTTAATAAGTGGTAGAAGTGGAAGCCCCATAGATATTGGTTGAAGAGTTAATGGTTATTGCAATTTTCAGCAACATAATGAGCTAGATATTCTACAAAACCTTCCAATACCAACACTTTAAAGTGCTTTGTAAAATATAACTGATATCTTACTAGATGTCATGTTGAACTGTCAAGAAAGAGAAATCCCAATGAGCAAAAATTTAAAAATAATCAGAGTGATAAAGCAAAACTTAAGCTATGGCTACCCCAAAGATATTTACAGATCTCATTAATGAAGACAGTAGGATTTGAATGGCTTAGCCTAGTGCAGAGACTAGGCTTTGGGCCCATGTGAGGTGGGGAGTTAGAACAGATATCGCCATATAAACCTGAGTGCCTCAAAGTTCTGCATCTTTGCCTCTCATCCAAAGGAAAGGTATCTTACTCAATCTGTACTCTACATGGAAAAAGTCACCTCTGAGACTTCTTAACAATATGTGAGTCCTCATGGAGGTTCTGGCTTTGCATTTATGCTATTCACAAGGTCCATAAATCCTCACACTAAGAAATTAACTTAAAGTCATCTTAGGGTATTTGGTAGAAGAAAAATAAATTTGCTCTGGAAAGACATACTTTTAATTCAACCTCACAGCATTTCTACAGTTAAAGTCACTGAAATGACAATGAGTTTATAATAGAAAATTATAAAAACAATAGAAATTACAAAACACAAGTCACCATGAGTGACAGCCAGCATTATAATCAGCAGAAGTAGGACCCAAATAATTTAGTATTAAATTATTTAAGGAATTAAAAGCCAGAATAGAAAAATGTGAGAAGAAAGGAAGTAAAGTGAACTTCTAGATGTGAAAAACATAATCTCTGATATTAAAAACTAAATGAAAAGATTAAAGCAGAAGATCAGCCAGAGCTAAAGACAGACTAGTAAACTACAAAATATGAAATAAGGAAACTTACAGAAAGAATTAAAGAAATAGAAAATACATAGAGAGACTAAGAGATACCAAAAATAAAATGAGAAGCTTTACCATGTGTCTAAATAAAGTTCCAGGAAAAGAGAATGAGATGGAGAATAATCAAAATATAAAAGGCTAAGAATTTTCTAGAATTGAAGACAATAAGTCATCAGATTTAGAAAGGACAAGGAAAGGAACAATAAAAGAAAATCCTACCAAGATTCACTGTTGTTAATGAACAGAAAACAGAGAAAAGTAGTTCTTAAAAGCATTTAGAAAGAAAAGGGAAAACATCTACAATTCAACTGTAAGTAAATACTCAAAAACTGCTGAATTCTGCCAAATATTTAAAAAAGAACTAATACCACTTCTCAAACTATTTCAGAAAATTTAAGAGGAATACTTTCAAACTCATTTTATAAGGCCAACATTACTCAGATTCCAAAACTGGGAAAGGACACAGCAAAAAAGAAAACTACAGGCGAATATCCCTGAGGAAGCTAGATGCAAAAATTCTCAGCCAGATATTAGCAAATTGAATCCAGCAATACATTAAAAAGATCATTCACTACTATCAAGTAAGATTCATCTCAGGGATCCAAGCATAATTTAACAAAAACCAAATAATCATTTCAATAGACACAGAAAAAACATTTGACAAAATTCAACATTCTTCATGATGAAAACTCTCAAGAAATTTGGTACAGAAGGTTTGTAACTCAACACAGTAAAAGCCATATATGAAAAACCCATAGCTAACTTTATATTGAACAGAAACGAGACAAATATGACCATTTTTACCACTTCTATTCAATGTAGTATTGTAAGTCCTAGCCAGAGCAATTAAGCAAGGTACAGAAATAAAAGACACCCAAATTGCAAAGGAGAGAGTCAGATTGTTCCTGTTTGTATGTGACATAATTTTATATATAGAGAACCCCAAAGTCACCACCAAAAACTGTACAACTAATTTTAAAAATTCAGAAAAGCTGCAGGATACAATATCAGCATACAAAAATTAGTAGCTTCTATGCACTAATAGTGAACTACTTAAAAAAGAAATAAAGGAGTTCCATTTACAATAGCTACAAATAAAAAGGATACCTAGGAATAAATTAACCAAGGAGATGAAATATCTCTACAATGAAAACTATAAAACTTTAGTGAAAGAAATTGGACACAAATAAAAGATACCATGTGTTCATAGATTGGAAGAATGAATATTCTTAAAATGGCCACACTACCTAAAATGATTTACAAATTTAATGCAATCCCTATCAAAATGCCAATGACATTCCCCATATTAATAGAAAAAGAAAGATAAAATTCATATAAAACAACAAAAGACCTCAAATAGCCAAAGAAATCCTGAATAAAAAGAAAAAAGTTGGAGATGTTGCACAGCCTGACTTCAAAATATATGATAAAGATACCATAACCTAAACAGCATGGTACTGACATAAAAACAGACAGATAGACGAATGAAACAGAATAGAAAGTCCAGAAATAAATTCATACACCTACATCCAACTGACTTTAAACAAAGGTGCCAATAATGCACATTGGAGAAAAGACAGTCTTTTCAGTAAATTGTGGTGGGAAAATCAGATATTCACATGCAGAAGAATGAGACTATATTCTATCTTTTACCATATACAAAAATCAGGTCAATGTGAATTAAAGACTTAAATGTAAAACCAAAAACTGTGAAACCGTACTAGAAGAAAACAGAAAAAAATGCTTCATGACATTGGGCTGGGCATAAATTTGTTAAATATGATTTCAAAAGCACACGCAACAAAAGCAAAAATAGCCAAATGGGATTACATTGAACTAAAAAAATTTTTCACAGCAAAGGAAACTATTAACAGAATGAAGAAACAACCTATGGAATGAGAGAAAATACTTATAAATTATCTATCTGACAAGAGGTTAATATCTAGAATACATAAGGAATTTAAACAACTTACCAGCAAAAAACTAAAAACAAACAAACAAAAAAAGCCAGATAACCCAATTAAAAAACAGGCAAAAGAGCCTGAGTGTGGTGGCTCACACCTGTAATCCCAGCACTTTCAGAGGCTGAGATGGGTGGATCACTTGAGGTTAGGAGTTCAAGACCAGCCTGGCCAACATAGCAAAACCCCATCTCTAGTAAAAATACAAAAACTAGCTGGGCGTGGTAGTGCATGTCTGTAATCTCAGCTACTAGGGAGGCTGAGGCGGAAGAATTACTTGAACCCAGGGGGCGGAGGCTGCAATGAGCCGAGACCACACCACTGCACTCCAGCCTGAGTGATAGAGCAAGATTCTGTCTCAAAAATAATAATTAATACAAAAATAAAAATAGACAAAAGACCTTAATAGACATTTATCCAAGGACATACAGATGGCCAATATGTATTTTAAAATGCTCAACATAACTAATCATCAGGGAAATGCAAATGAAAACCATTATGAGATACCACTTCACTCCAGTTAGAATGTCTACTACCAAAAACACAAAATAAAACACATGCTGGCACAGATGTGGAAAAAAAGGAACACTTGCATATGTTTGTGGGATTGTAAACTAGTATAACCACTATGGAAAACAGTATGGTATGGAGACTCCTCAAAAAATTAAAAATAGAGCTACCATATGATCCAGCAATACTACTACTGGGTCTATATTAAAGGGAAACAAAATCAGTATGTCAAAGAGAAATCTTCACTCCCATGTTTATTGTAGCACTATTTACAATAGCCAAGATATGGAATGAAACTAAATGTCCAGCAATGGATGAATGGATTAATAAAATGTGGTATATATACACAATGGAATATTATTCAGCCTTTAAAAAGAGAAAAATTATATTATTTGTGACAACATGAACCTGGAGGACATCATGTTAAATGAAATAAACCAATCACAGAAAGACAAAAACTACATGGTCTCACTCATATGTAAATTTTCTTTCTAAAAAGTTGATATCGTAGAAGTAGAGTGTAGAGCCATGAAACACTGGTTACCACAAACTGGAGAGGCGAGGATTAGGAGAGGTCGGTCAATGGTACAAAGTTACAATGAAATAGAAAGAATAAATTCTGGTATTCTATTGCACAGGAGGTTGCCTTTGGTTAATAGTAAAATATGGTGTATTATGAAATGAATGGTCTTGACGCAAAAAAATTATAAATGCATAATGTGTTGAACACAGTATCTGATTGAATCGTTACACATCTATGTATCAAAATATCAAACTGTACCCCATAAATATGTACAGTTATACTGCTGATTAAAATTATTTATTCAAAAACGGAAGCCAAAAGACAGTAGAATATTTGCAAATTGTCGAGAAAAAAAATTCTTGAACTAGAATTATGTCTCTTTTAAAAATAGTATTTTAAAAATGTTATTCAAAAATGAGGGCAAAGTAACTACATTTTGAACAAACAAAACTGAGTTTACCACTAGTATACTTTCACTAAGGGAATTTTTAAAAGATGTCTTACAAGAAACTACGGCTCTTTAAGAATCTGCCAAATAAAAAGAAATAGCAAAAAAACTTAGTTATCATATGTAAGTCTAAACTTCAGTATATGAAACAATAGTTGTTATAATTTGGGAATTTCAGAAAACAAGATGGAGCTAAAATGCTGGATAAAACACCTGTAAAATGAGAAGTGAGTATTGAAAATAAAGTGTACTAAGGTACTTGTATTGTTCAAGAGACAATGAGAGTTATTAATAAATTTTACATTTTTAGTGTGCATGCTAAATTATTAATGATTACTACTGAAAGAATAGAAATAAAATATGTAACTCCCAAACTCATGGATAAGAAAAAAATGGAATGAAAGACATGATAAATCAAAAGAAGCATAAAGTAGGCAAGTAAATTAAAAGCAAAGGATTAAATGTTAGTAATAAAAATATGTGAGTATATTTATATAACATGATACTACTCAGAAATAAAACAATAAACCTCTGATACATGCAACAATGGCCATGAATCCAAAAAAAAAATAGGTTAAGTATTAGAAGACAGACCACAAAAAGACATACATAATCCATTTATATGAAGTCCCAAAACAGACCAAACTAAACCACATGGATAGAAATCAGAATAGTGCTTGTTTCTGTGAGGAGAGTGAAAGTAAAGGGAAAGGAGCTTAAGATAAAATTCCAGGGTGGAATAACCTTGATTGTTGTGTTGATTACAAGAGTATACATTTGTCAGAGCTCATCAAATTATACACTGTACATTTCCTTACTTTAGGTAATTATACATCAATATGTACATGTGTATGTAATCACAATAAATGTAAAGGAATATATATTTTTTAAGAAACAGAATTGCCAGACTGAATTAAAAAACAAACTTAGTTTGATGGTTGGTATGGTTACACTGTGTCCCTCAGTGTCATCTTGAATTGTAGTTCCCATAATCCCCACACATCATAGGAGGGACCAGGTGGAGATAGAGAATCATGGGGGTGATTTCCACCATCCTATTCTAATAATAGTGAGTTAGTTCTCATGAGATCTGATGGTTTTATAAAGGGCTTCCCCCTTTGTTGGGCAGTCATTCTTCTCCTTTTTGCTGCCATGTGAAGAAGGACATGTTTGATTCCCCTTCTGCTATGATTGTAAGTTTCCTGAGGTCTCCCCAGCCATGCTGAACAGTGAGTCATTTAAACCTCTTTTCTTTATAAATTACCCAGTCTCGGGTATGTTTTTATTAGCAGCATGAAAACAGACTAATACAATGGTATTGACAAGAGGCATATCTAAAACAAAAGCACATAAAAAGATTCAAAGTGAAAGAACAGAGGAAGATACAGCAGGCAAATACTGTTACTAATACTTTTTAAAAGGTCATACATTTAAGGCCAAAAACATTATTAGGAAAATAACACTCACTACATGATAATAGCTAACATTCACCAGAAATGTTTAAAAATTTTCCACTTGTGTCCAACTAATATTAAGACCTGAAAATATATAAGGCAAAAGCTGATAGAGTACAGTAGAACCTACACATTTATAATCATATTGGAAGATTTTGTGTCATAATAAATATATGAAAGATTTTAACAACACAATTAAAAATACCGATCTAATATTGATCACAATTAAAAGTATATATGAACCAAGCAGAGAATACAGATTCACCTTGAGCATACATTTGTGAAATTTGTCACATAAATGATTACATATGAACAAATTTCAGAACCAGCATAAAAGACCATGTTCTCTGACCACCATACAATTGATAGTAATCAATAACAAAGAGATAATGTGAAACAATCTACGTTTGAAAATTCAAAATTCATTTCTAAGTAACTCATGAGTCAATATGTAATTACAGTGAAAAGTTTAAAATACTAATTAAAGAAAAATAGAAAAGATTTAATACCAAAAATTTCCCTCTTTTTCTCTATTTTGTGTCACAAATATGTTTAATAAATGGCTTATATCTGGACTTCAAAAATAACTCAACTCAATAATAAGACAAAAATTGAAGAAAATGCAGTTGATAAGAGGATTTATGACTGGCTAGTGATCACATAAAAAGTTGTCTAACATCACTAGACTTTGGGGAAATGTAAATCAAAGCTACAGTGAGATGACTACATATCTTTGAGAATAATTAAAGTAAAATAGACAATGCCAAGTGTTGGTGAAGATATGGAGCAAGTGGAAATCTCAAATGTCATTTTCCAAAGTAGTTGTAAAATTGTATAATTATTTTGGAAAAGAATTTCACAATTTCTTACAAGTTAAACATATATTTAACATATGACTCAGCAATTTTATTTCTGGTATTTACTCATGAGAAATAAAAACATGCATTCAGAAAATGACTTGTACACAAGTATTTATACCAGCGTTATTCATAACAGCCCCAAACTGGAAACAACCGAAATGCCTATTGACAGGCAAGTAAAACAAACTGTAGTGTAATTTGTAGAATGGAACACTACTCAGTAATGAAAAAGAATAAGCTGCTAATACATAGATAAATTTCAACATGGATGAATTTGAAATACGTTATGCTGAGCAAAAAAAAAGCCAGATACAGAAGAAAATATGTGTATGATTTCACTTATATTAAATTTTAGCTGGGACTACAGGAGTGAGCCACCGCGCTCGGCCCCCTCTACTTTCTTGAATTGGATAGTCAATTCATTCATCATCATTTTTTTCTTGTTAAGGTAAGTTTTTGAGGCAATGATTTTTCTTGTTTCAATTTAGCTGTATCTTACAGATTCCACTAGATAGTTTTTTGTTTGTTTGATTTTGTTTTTAAATTACAGGCAGAGTCTTACTCAGTTGCAAAGGCTGAAGTGCAGTGGCCTCTACCCCTCCCAGGCTCAAGCCTTCCTCCCACCTCACCTTCCTCAGTAGCCAGGACTACAGACATGTACCACCACCATGTCCAGCTAAGTTGTAAATTTTTTGTAGAAACAGGGTCTTGCTATCAATATAGCAAGCCTGTGAGGTGGCATAGCTGGTGTCAAACTCTTGGCCTCAAGCAGTCCTCCCACCTCGGCCTCCCAAAGTACTGGGATTAGGAGCTTGAGTCATCAAGCCTAGTCTTTTATTTAATTTAAAAAAATGGCAAGGCACGGTGGCTCATGCATGTAATCCCAGCACTTTGAGAGGCTGAGGCGGGTGGATCACCTGAGGTTGGGAGTTTGAGACCAGCCTAACCAACATGGAGAAACCCCGTCTCTACTAAAAATACAAAATTAGCCAAGTGTGGTGGCGCATGCCTGTAATTCCAGCTACTCAGGAGGCTGAGGCAGGAGAATCGCTTGAACCCTGGAGGCGTAGGTTGCGGTGAGCCGAGATCACACCATTGCACTCCAGTCTGGACAACAAGAGTGAAACTCTGTCTCAAAAAAAAAAAAAAATATGCCAGGTGTGGTGGCTTATGCCTGTAATCCCAGCAACTTGTGAGGCCAAGGCAGGTGGATTACTTGATGTCAGGATTTTCAAGACCAGCCTGGGCAACATGGTGAAACCCTGTCTCTACGAAATACACAAAACTTACCCGGACAAGGTGGTACACGCCTGTAGTCCCAGCTACTGGGGAGGCTGAGACATGAGAATCTCTTGGACTCAGGAGGCAGAGGCTGCAGTGAGCTGAGATAGCACCACTGCACTCCATGAGCGACAGAGCAAGACCTTATCTCAAAAAACAAAAAACCATGCAGATAACTTTGGTTGATGTCTTAAACAATATATTGCTTTGAAACAATCCCAAACTTACAGAAAAGTCACAGGCATAGTACGCATAACTTTTGTTTCTGAATCACTTAAAATTAAGGTACTTGGTCACATATTTGGGTTGAAAAAACAAAGGCCAGGCATAGTGGCTCACGCCTGTAATCCCAGGACTTTGGGAGGCCGAGGCTGGCAGATCACAAGGTCAGGAGTTCGAGACCAGCCTTTGCCAACATAGTGAAACACCGTCTCTACTAAAAATACAAAAAATTAGCTGGGCATGGTGGCATCTGTAATCCCAGCTACTCAAGAGGCTGAGGCAGAAGAATCGCTTGAACCCAGGAGGCGGAAGTTGCAATGAGCTGAGATCGCGCCACTGCACTCCAGCCTGGGAGATAGTGAGAGACTCTGACTGAAAATTAAATAAATAAATAATAAAAAAAACAAAAATAAATAAATAAAATAAAAAATTTGTTAAAAAAAAGAAAATTTTTAGAAAAGGCAAACTAATTTATATTGACAGAAAGCAGTTCAGTTGTTCCCTGGGACCAGACTAGGATAGTGGTGGAGACTGGCTGCAAAGGGGCACAAGGAAATTTTAGAGTACTGAAAATGATCTCTTTATTGGCTTTAGTGGTGATTACACATTTGTCAAAACTCAATGAAATATAAAAATTTGTGCATTTTAGTGTATGTAACTTTTACTTTAGTAAGTTGTTTTTTAAAAAAGAATGCCTGAAATGACAAGCTAGGCATTCAATTTAAGAAAACCCAAAAAAAAGTAGAAGGAAAAACATTTTAAGATCGGAAATTAAGAAATAATAAGCAAAGATAAGATAGGGAGCGTCAATAAAAAAGTATTTTTTAAAAATACCTAAACAAATTAATTTCAGACAAAAAAGAAATAGCACACATAAATAATGTAAAGAATGAAAAGGTCACACAGCTACAGATGTAGAAATAAAAAATAAGGGAGCTATATAACTAACTTGGGGTTAATAAATATAAAGATGTTCAAAATGCACAATGTCCTAGAAAACAATGTATACAAAAATTGAGTGAAATAGAAATGGAAAATTTTAAAAGACTTGCAACCAATAAAGAAACTGAATTAGTAGATTAATATTTACTTTTTCTTTAAACTTCTGCATGGAATTATTAGGCCCAGATGTTTTTAACAAAGTTCTAAAACACATCCAACAGGTGACATAATTACAATTGTCCAAAAAAAAAAAAACACATCTAATGATCAAAATTCAAATCCTATAAAACACTTCCAGAGAATAGGAAAAGAGAGGAATGCCCCAAATCTCATTTGAAAACTAAACTCATAAAAATTAGATGACAGTGTAATTATAGAATATGACAGACTCATCGTATTTATGAACATAGATTCTAAAAAATATCTGAAGCATTATGGCCATTCCCCATGGCACCATTACAGCTGCGCCATGCAGGCCCAGAGGCACAGAAGTCTGCGGTGGGCATCCATCCAAGGTTGAGAATTATTAAACTACTGGACACAGATTCTGAAGTTGGGAAGAAATTAGAAAATAGGAGGGAGTTGATGACTGTAGAGAAAAGATGATGTAGTTTAGGGGATTGGAGATCTCAATGAAGTTAAAGAATTTTCCCCGTATGAAAAGTGAGTGAGAAGGGTAGGCTAGAGATAAGAGTGTTTGTGTACCTTGAATAATGTACCTCAGCCTGGTGTTGCATTGAAAAGAAATAACAGTCCAACATGTAAGGAAGCATAACAAGCATTTCAAATTTTGAACTGAAATACCTTGAAAAGGGGCAAAGAACAAGTTATATTTTTTGTCACAGCAAAATGTTTTATGTCTCCTTTGCTTATCAGTTCCCCTGGGATCTTGGGTCTCCCCTCTGTTGTAGACCTATCTTCTTCTAGAACTTCAGCTTACAGTTCCAGTGCTTTTCTCTTCCTCTTCTAGTTTTCTATTCTTCAAGGAGCAGCTTCAGGCCCTTTATGGCCTGCTTCAATCAAGTCTTGATCTGTGCCATCTAGTTTTTTCAGTTGTGCCCATGATCTAAATCAGCACAATAGCTTCCATTTTTGGCTGTCACTTGAGTTGAGTTCCCAATCTTGCATGTGCTATGGTTTCTGTTAATGAGGTCAGGGATGTAACCAAGTGTAGCACAGAGTGAAACACCGTTAGAGATGAGAAGACGAAATATTTGAGAGGCCAAACTTGAGGCTATGTCACGTGATGTCAGATGTCAGGGTAAAGAAGAAGACATGTGCTTATGTCTTTCTTGAGTGAGGAGAATGACCACAAACTTGCTTTGTGGTTTTTGTAAAGAGAGAGGAAGTTGCCAGACACACAAGAATGGTTTTTATTCAATAAGGAAGAAAATTAATGGTCCTAAAGGAATAAGTTAGAGTAAATAGCTTTTATATCAGAGAGCTATAGAAGAAACAGCATTCCTCATGGAGAGTCGACTTTTATTTAAGACAAGTAGGGTGGAGTAGGGGGGCATGGTTTAGATAGGAAGTTAAAATTTATGAACACTTTCACACTGTTGGTGGAAGTGTAAATTAGTTCAACCATTGTGGAAGACAGTGTGACAATTCCTCAAGGGTGTAGAAATAGAAATTCCATTTGACCCAGCAATCCCATTACTGGGCATATACCCAAAGGACTATAAATCATTGTGTTATAAAGATACATGCACACGCATGTTCATAGTGGCACTGTTTACGATAACAAAGACCTGGAACCAACCCAAATGTCCATCGATGATAGACTGGACAAAGAAAATGTGGCACATATACACCATGGAATACTATGCAGCCATAAAAAATGACGAGTTCATGTCCTTTGTAGGGATGTGGATGAACCTGGAAACCATCATTCTCAGCAAACTGACACAAGAACAGAAAATCAAACACCACATATTCTCACTCATAGGCGGGTGTTGAACAATGAGAACATGTGGACACAGAGAGGGAAGCATCACACACCAGGGTCCATTGAGGGGGACTAGGGGAGAGATAGTGGGAGGGAGGGAGGGGAGGGATAACGTGGGGAGAAATGTCAGGTATAGGTGATGGGGGGGATGGAGGCAGCAAACCACCTTGCCATAAATGTACCTATGCAACAGTGTTGCATGATCTGCACATGTACCCTAGAATCTAAAGTACAATAAAAAAAAAAAGAGACATCAATGAAGAGAAATTTCTAGAAGGTACAGTGGAAGGTTTTTGTTTTTGCGGAAAAGGGGTGGAACAGATTTGGAATTTACAGCACAGTTTAGGGGAAAGTGACTAGAAGACAAAAACGGTATAGAATGGCTTGGTTCTTGGTGACAGATAAAAAGGCATATGGAACATTGTCAGTTTATTTCTGATCTTTTAGAGCAGAGGTCCCCAACCCCCTGGGCTGCAGACTGCTACCAGTCTGTGCCCTGTTGGGAGCCAGGTGGCAAAGCAGAAAGGGAACAGCGGGAGAGCCAGTGAAGGTTGATCTGTATTTAAGCCACTCCCCATCGCTCACATTACTGCCTGAGCTCCACCTCCTATCAGATCAGCCTCAGCATTAGATTCTCATAGGAGCACAAACCCTGTTGCCAATTGCACATGTGAAGGATCTAGGCTGCATGCTCCTTATGCTAATGCCTGATGATATGGGATGGAACAGTTTTATCCTGAAACCATCCCTCCCACACCATCTGTGGAAAAATTGTCTTCCATGGAGCTGGTCCCTGATGTCATAAACTATGGGGACCACTGTTTCGGAGGAAATTGAATAGCTTGGACCCAGCTGTATGGTCCAGAGGCTTCATATGGAGAAGAGACATTTCTGATAGGCCAGGTAGAGCTGCTGCTGCAGGGGCAGTAGAGCTGGATTTTGCCTCTTCATAGAGACTTGTACTTGTTTTCCTCCCCCGAGACAGAGTGTTTCTCTGTCACCCAGGCTGGAGTGTGATGGCGTGATGTCAGCTCACTGCAACCTCTGCCTCCCAGGTTCAAGGGATTCTCCTGTCTTAGCCTCCCAAGTAGCTGGCATTACAGGCGCATGCCACCACACCCAACTAATTTTTGTATTTTTAATAGAGACGGGGTTTTACCATGTTGACCTGTCTGGTCTCGAACTCCTGACCTGGTGATCCACCTACCTCAGCCTCCCAAAGTGCTGCAATTAGAGATGTGAGCCACCTCACTTTTGAGAATGTATCCTAAGGAATTAATCACAACAGCACATTGGTTTATGCATGAGGATATTCACCACCATCTTATTTTTAAGAACAAAATGTTGGGAACATTTTAAATGTCCAACAGTAAAGAACTGGTTTAATCAAGTATGGCACATTCATTACAGAATTCTGTGTAGACATTAAAAAATTACGTAGATGTGTATTTAATGATATGAGGAAGCAATATGGCATATTATTAAATGAAAAAGTATATAATTATGTGTAGATGAATGTAAGTGACTAGTTAGTTCTCAAGCTGAACATTAGTTTCATGAGTGTGCATTATATTACTAAAATCATAAATAAGAGCAGATCATTGCTGAATGAAAGATGACTGTCATGATCTAAGAATTATGATTAATAAATTTCCATCCGAGGTTCAGTTTTTCAAAAATTCATTTATGAAATAACATAAAGTGTTATTCTACTTTTTGTTAAAAAAAACATAAGCCACTTTTTTTGTTCCTCATCTTCCAAGCGTTTGACCTTTTTTTTTTTAGCCTTTGACCTTATTAATCATTCTCTGTATTACAGCTGAGTTTGAATGTATTTATCTATTGCTGTGTAACAAACTGCTCTCCTCCCTAAAACTTTGTGGCTTACAACGATAAACATTCATTATGTCATGGTTTCGATGGGTTAGCAGTTTGGGAGCAGCTTAGCTGGGTGGCTCTTGACCAAGAGGTGTCATTCAGGATTTTGGCAGGGGCCACAGGCACCTGAAGGCTTGACTGAGGCTCGAAGAGCCACTTGTGAGATGGTGCACTCACAGGGCTGTTGGCAGGAGGCCTCAGTTTCTTACCAGGGCAGCTTCTTCATAAGCTTGCTCAATTGTCTTCAACACATGGCAGCTAGCTTCACCCAGAGTGACTGATCCAAGATAAAGAGCAAGGAGGAGGCTACAAAGCCTTTTATGACCTAATTTCAGGAGTCACACATGAATACTTCTGATACATTCTCTTCATTAGAAGCTAGTCACTAGGTTTGCTCAGGGGCAAAGAGATGCAGCTGCTGGGGGTTGGAAGTTGGGCAGGCAGGTGTTAAAGTAATAAGGCCTAGGGGGTATGAGTGGAGCAGTGACAGCTCTGTTATACTCCCATCACTCACAAACTCTTGAAATATTAATCTGTCTTTCCAATAAGAATTCGTTTCTTACCTTTTCAGCATGTGTAATAGATTGCCTTCCAAGTACGGTTCATATCCTCCTCACTCACCTTCCCACCAAATGTCCAGGTGCTCTCACCTAATTCATTTATTCCTTTAATTATTTTAATTGCGGGTTTTTAATATTGACTAGCATCCACATGCTTCCTCCTATTCGGATTGTAAGATATTAGGTGGCTGACTGCATAGAATCCTGGAGCTGGAAAAAAAACAACAACAACAACAACAAAAAAAAACCCTGGAGTTCCTGCAAGCCAA
Organism: Alouatta palliata; assembly: GCA_004027835.1. Lineage (NCBI taxonomy): Eukaryota > Metazoa > Chordata > Mammalia > Primates > Atelidae > Alouatta > Alouatta palliata. The sequence goes on along the minus strand of PVKV010030158.1, from coordinate 2,874 downwards.
CCCTCCATCTGCTTTAGACGTTCTTTCAGAGCACTTTTCACAAATGGACATTCAGGTTCGGTTTCCATACTTCCACTGAAAGGGGCTCACTGTCTTACCACCATGTGATGTATTTGGTAAAAGCTTTTGATTACAAAGATGATAATTTTAGAGACTTGGCATATCAAAAACAGCAAGCCTGTGAGACATATTAATACTCTATGGTAGCCTCGGAATATGACTCAGGACGGCCTTTCATACTTGACATCAAATACTAGACTTTTAGTCTTTTCGGAAGCTCATCTCTGATGCACCCAGTGAGTGCTTTTGGCAGGCAATGATCATGGAGTACATATAGTTTCTCCTATCTTCCCCAACTCTAGCACCGAGCTAGGGGTGATGATATGCCCTGGGTCAGTTTCCTCTTCCAAAAGACAGAAAAAAAGAAAAAATAGAAAAAGATTCTCATTCCTGGATGCTGGCCCTGATTCTTCAGTGCATGAATAAATGAGTCAGTACGATTTACCTGGGAGGTTTATAATGATTATTTCATGTTTTAAATTCAATCCTGATTTTCCTGCAAATGCAGCATTCAGAGGAGAATAAAGAACTCAGCTGTCTGTACAAACATATGGAAATCAATGACAAATGGACAGAGACTGCAGAGTATATTTATTAACCAAGCTTGTATAAATCATAATTTTTCAACCATTTATTAAACTAATAGGATTGTTTTGGGAGCATCAAAGAATTCTTTATTAAGTAAATAACCATGTTTATCCACTCAGTTATGGGGAAAAGCAAATCATTCACACTGCATTTACTCTGCCTCATCAGATTTCATTTCTCTTAAATGTCAGCCGTTGATAATTTTTACCAAACAACCTGGGAAGAAAGTCCAACTTTCTACTAGCCTTCAGCCACCTCTCCAATTCAGGAAAAGGACTGTTGCTGGCTTTTCAGATTTCCACTTCTTTCTTCCCCAACCGGGTAAATCCTCCATGAGGCTTAAAATGGCTCTCCCATAATGAACTCAAATTTGGATAGTTGGCAGCCTCGGCCAACTCTTTCTTGCTTCTTTCTTGATTCAGCCTTTGCCAGTCTCTTTACTGTCTGACCACCCAGACACATCTCAGTGGCCTACTTTGTTGATTAGGCATGAGCCAGAGACCACCAGCACCTGGGGCAATTCTCTTCCTACTCTTGTTCTCCATTGCACAGCCAGCTGGTGTGGGCTCAGTGAACACTGACTTGAATTTCCAGTGTTAACAGGGATATAGCACAATCAGGAAGTGGAATCTGCTGCCTGACAGCAAGGACATACTCAGATGTTTGTTATTTTGATTTTTAATGTCAATGTTATTCTGAAAATTAGTTTTATAAATCAGAATTTTATAAATAAAAATGTATTTTAACCATATTTAATATGTCCTGGGAGAGTTCCAGATTCCACTCATTAGTAGTTATTGATCCCTCTAAGGCCAGTACATTTACTGTGTAGTGGCAATGGGCCAGACCCTGTTTGTGACACTGAGAATACAGAAATGAACAAGAAACACAAGGCTCCTGATCTCAGGAAGCTGCTATTCTAGTGGGAAAAGACAAATATTAAATATATAAATACATCTATAAAATGACTACCAAGCAGCATGTGTTATAAAGAAAATAAAAATAGAATAACTGGAGAGTGACTGGCAGCAGTGGGCAGGGGCACTAATTTAGAGAGCTGGTCGATGTAGTCATCTAGAAGGTGACATTTGACCTAACTTTGATGGCGAGTGAAATAGGCCACATTCCTTTCCATAGAAGTTTACTATCAAGAAAGATTATAAGAGTGCACTTAATGTAGTATATAACCTTAAGCATGTATCTAGGAACTTTATGTTAAAAATGGCATAGCATCACACAACTCAAGGAAAGAAGAAAATATCTATAGGTCCACACTAATATAAAATAATTGAAGAAAGACAACAAAGGGAGGGAGGAACAAAGGAAGGAAGGAAGGAGGAAAGGAAGGAGGGAGGGAAAGAAGGAAGGAAGGAGAGAGAACAGACACATTTTTCTGCAGAAGAATTCCAAATGATATATATGGATATTCTCCTCTCGAGAATGGATATATGGATACTCCCCTCTCCTGGATCACAGGCTTAATTCTTTTTCTTTTCAGTGTTGTCTAGACCTAGTTGATTCCAAAGAATAGAGTATGCAAAGGAAAACAGAAGTTTTACAATGGAGAAATGTCGCAAATACCACCTTACCCAAGTGATCAAGATTAGCATCATCAAGGACAAGTCACGTTGATACCACATACCCTCTGATATAATATGATCAGAAGGGCACTTCATTTCTGTATCATTCATTCCCAAAACACAGTCTGGATCATGAGAAAATATTAGAAAGGCCCAAATTGGTAGACATTCCACAGAATTCCTGAGCAGTACTCTTCAAAACTGTCAAGACTATCAAAAACAATCAAAGACCATCACAGATTAAGGAAACTAAGAAAACATGCTAACCAAATTCAATGTGGAAATGTGGATTGTATCCTGGAAAAAGAAAAGGACGTTAGTGGAAAAACTGGTGAAATCCAAATAAAGTCTATAGTTCAATAGTGTACCAATGTTAAATGTTTAGTTTTGACAAATTGCCATGGTTATGCAGGATGTTAACCTTAGGGGTAGTGGGATGAGGGTACCTGGAGGATCTCTGTACTCTATAACTCATCTGTAAATCTGGTGTAAAGATGGTATTCTAGAATGGGAAAATGGCTTTTTAGTGGAGGATCTCTGTACTCTATAACTCATCTGTAAATCTGGTGTAAAGATGGTATTCTAGAACGGGAAAATGGCTTTTTAGTGGAGGATCTCTGTACTCTATAACTCATCTGTAAATCTG
>PVKV010030157.1:0-22623 GCA_004027835.1 Alouatta palliata | reverse complement strand
CCGTCTCTACTAAAAATACAAAAATTAGCTGGGCATGGTGGCACGTGCCTGTAGTCCCAGCTACTCGGGAGGCTGAGGCAGGAGAATTGCTTGAACCCAGGAGGCGGAGGTTGCGGTGAGCCGAGATCGCGCCATTGCACTCCAGCCTGGGTAACAAGAGCGAAACTCCGTCTCAAAAAAAAAAAAAAAAAAAATTAAATATTCTGTTAACAAAATGCTCAAAATGTTCATTGTTCTTATTGAGTAGTTTTATGTTTTTCCGTTGGAATAAAAATTATAGGAACATCATCTCAGAGAGTGAAACAATCCATCACAGTGATTAACACAAGAGGGTAGGCACACATGGGATAATCATCACACCCTAGGAGTTCAATGTGGGACAGTGTGGCATTCCGGGTGGTGATTACACATAAGGACTATCCATCCCTCTGATGCCACATCAAGTTGATATGTCTGAGATCTCTAAAATACTCAGTAGTGCAGGATGAAATTTGGACAAATCCATAAGCTCTGTGTACTGCTGTAATTTCTTTTCTTTTTTCTTTTTTCTTTTTTGAGATGGAGTCTCACTCTGTCACCCAGGCTGGAGTGCAGTGGCACAATCTTGGCTAACTGCAGCCTGTGTCTCCCAGGTTCAAGCCATTATCTGTCTCAGCCTCATGAGTAGCTGGGATTATAGGCGCCCGCCAAGATGCCCAGCTGATTTTTCTATTTTTAGTAGAGAGGGGGTTTTACCATCTTGGCCAGGCTGGTGTTGAACTCCTGATCTCGTGATCAACCTATGTCAGCCTCCCAAAGTGCTGGGATTACAGGCGTCAGTCACCCCACCTGCTGCATTTCTGTAATTTTAAATGTATTTGCTATCCACTGTCCCCATCCCAGCAACCCCCAAATACTTACATTTTATCAGGTACTGAGGAGAAATTAAATCAAATTAGATGTGTTTTCACTCTTTCTCCTAAGCTTGAATATATAGACATAGTGTCAGCTAATCTACACAATACCCCTTTTGAAGCAAATTATTGCTTTTATCTTTTTATATTAGGCAACAAATTATTTACTTAATTAGGAGGTAAGTTGGAAACCCAAAAAGCATCCTTTTTTTTGAGACAGGGTCTTGTTCTGTTACCATTACAGCTCACTGGAGCTTCGAATGCCCAAGCTCAGGTCCTCCTTTCACCTCAGCCTCCCAAATACCTGGGACCACAGATGTGCACCACCACACTCAGCTAATTTTTGTATTTTTTGTAGAGATGGGGTTTCACCTTATTACCCAGGCTGGTCTCAAACTCCCTGGCTCAAGCAATTCACCCATCCCAGCCTCCCAAAGTGCTGGGATTACAGACGTAAGCCAACAACACCCGGCCCCAAAAGGTATCTTTAAAATAAAAATTTTAGAAGCTTTTTTTTGAGGGTCTATAATATACCAGGTAAATTTTTAATGAAAACCTTATGAGGTAAAATTCCCACTCTACAGAAGAGGAAAATGACATTGAGTGACTACAGCGAATAAATGACAGAACTGGCATTTAAACCCAAGTCATTCTGCATTTCCTATGACATTGCCCTTCAGAACTTTTTCCCTCTCCCCACCTCCCCCAGATGCCTTCCCAGATGGCACTGTGTTGACAGACATTGCTTCTGTGACTCCCCAGAGTCCCAGAGAAGAACACGAAGATGACATGCATCAGGGGCTTCTGGAAGTAGAGTGTGAGAACTATGAAGTATCTTCTCTGTCTCTCTCAAAGTTCGCATCTAGGTTAGAGGCTGATTTTCCTTAGATCCCAGTTTGCTTCCTGATATGCAGTGAGCTTAGTTGGGCCGATGTTGTCTGTAGGTGAGGCCTCCCACTGGTGGGGTAAGTTTATTTCAGAGGAATGAGAGCATTTCCTCTTGTCACAAACCTAGGTCACACCCTCGTTCTGGTTTTTTGCAGCATTCAAGCTGGTATTTCCTTCAGACTGGGTTCTGTCTCTATATCTGAGCTGAACTCAAATTCTAGAAGGAAGCAGAGTCTGGAGTAAGCTGTGTATCTATCTCCTAAAGCATCAACAGGTATGGAGCTTTGTTGGTTTCACAAAACACCTGCAACTGAAGACTGGACTCTCGAATGTTCTCCCTTTCTGTCAGCTCAGTATTTTCTCACTTTCTGTCACCTGAGAGACCAAGTTGCAAACACTCTAGGCTCTGGGCAAGGCTCCATGTAACCCGTTTGTGTCACAGTCAGCCATGAGGCCTGCAAGGGCAGATCCCTTTGTGTATCCGTGTTGCCAGTACCTGGCACTTGCAATGTGCTCAAGAAACATGGATTTAGTGAACCAGTGTAAGGGTTAGGCTTCATCTCCCAGAGCAAAAGAGTAATCTCCTATTTGGGTGTGATTTTTGGAAGTGGCCTGGCGGCAGAAGTGAATGAGAAAATCTTTCTGCTTTTCCTTTAGAACGCAAGCAAAAGATGTGGTTTCTGAGCCCGTGTATCTTACAGTTTTATTCATACACAGAGAAAAAAGCAAAAATGATTCATGAATATGTAGGACAGATGCCAAATAGACTGAACAAACATGAAAGGCCACAGATAATCCAAAGAAGAGTAATCTCCACTGTGAAGGAGAGCTTTGAAATAAGTGAGTTTTGAAAGACGACCGGAGTTTAAAGGGAGAACAATTGCAGTCAAGGTCAGATTGAAATGAACAAAGGTGGGGTTGGTAGGGGAATGAGCTGGGTGAGTTTACAAATACAGAGGCCAGCAAGCTGGTTGGAGAAAGGTTATAATTAAGAAGCAATAAGGAATAAGTTCAGAAAGTGAATGAAGGCCAGGTTATATAGAGCTCTGAACACAGTTCTTAGGAGTCTGAACTTTGTTTTATAAGAAATGAGCATGTATATTAGGATTACTTTGGCTACATATAATAAACTCAAACTAGCATAAGAAGGAAAAGAAATTTTTAAGAGAATTTGGAATATCTTTCACATGGTATTACCTTATAAATAGTTGTTACTTTGAATTCAACTTTTAGAATAACCTTCTTTTAAAATGTATAGAAAAAATAAAGAGAAGAGCAACAGAAATGATGAGAAAAAGGAGGGTGGTTGCAACAATATTTATTAAATGGCCTTGAGTGCAGTAAAAGAAAAATTGAGATCATCCTATCAGTAATCTTTTGCCTCAGTCCTCATTCCTTGGGGTACCTTGATCAGTGCCAAAGGCATGTTTGTGACTGGGAGAAGAACCAGGTCTTCACGTCTGTGTTCTCTCTGTGCCCCTGCAACCAAGGACAAAAAGTTTCCTACTGAAGGAAAAGGAGCAGCTTTTTCATTTTCCTCTCCACTGTGTTTTATTGTCAGCACGCAAAATACCTTTATTGTGTCTCATTCTGCACAAAGCAGGATGAAGTCAGGCAATGCTATTACTTTTAAAAACCAAGGGAACCAACAATACACCAGATGATGGATAGTAATCATTTTTATAGCAAATTTTCTTCAATTGCACATCTCAATCTTATTTTGAGAATTAATTCAAAGGGTGAACTCCACTCAGTCTGTGAATATTAGAATAAGCAGCTGTAAAAGCATAAAGTGTTTAAAAAGCTGGGGTATAGGTCAGACAAAACCAACATTACTTTATTTGTTCAAAGAAGATACAAAAAAAAGGGACATGGATATTAGAGAGAAAAGCAGTTTAGGAAACATGAATGAGCAAAATTTCTCATTTTTTTCTCATGAAAAACAGTTATGAATTTGCGTAATTTTATGAAAAGCAAAAATGGAACATTGAACTGCAATGAAACTATTTCAATTTAATTTACATTATTCCAATTTTACTTCCAATCCTTTCATGTACATATAAAAAATTTACATTGTCATATACAAGGCACACCTAAGATGTTGTCACCTGGGTTTTTTTTTTTTCCATTTTTAAATTTTATATAACCATGTCCATCTTTGACATTAGTTAGCACATTTGTTATTTTAATGTCCCTATAGCATCCTTAGGATGCTGACATAACCCCTATGAACTTTGGAGTTAGAGGGTGAGTTAGGGGGTTTAATAGTTACAAGGCTTTTCCTCAACTGTAAACTGACTTGTGTGTACAAGTTCAGCAAAGTAAAGCACTATGAAGGAAGAGCCAGTAAAGTACTTAGATGAAAGACTGTTACAGATATTTTCAGTAAAGTCTTAGTAACTTATGCCTGTAAGTTGTTCTTCAATATAAAAAAAAAATCCATGGGAACAAGATAATAATTCATTGAACAGTGCTGGAAGAACAGATTGAAGAAACATGTGTGCCAGTTGTTGGGTTATTCATTAGCTTGAAATTCTTATATTCTGTATGTGATACTGGGGCTCAAACTCTGCAAATCACATTTTCACTTCGCCAACAGTTCCATGTTTGGCTCTGTCAATGGGATACTAGGGGAAGTTTATAAATCTGGAAGGGAAGAAGGGATTTATTTCTTCCAACTTGCTTCCTGTGACTTCCTGTCTACTTCCTGTGTGACTTCCTGTCTACTTCCTGTATGACTTCCTGTTTACTGCTTTTGTGGCTTTCTACTTCCTGTCTACTTCCTATATGACTTCCTGTCTATTTCCTGTGTGACTTCCTGTCAGTTTTCTGTTCTTGTGAATGTCATCCCATCCCTACTTCCTCACCCTAACAGCAGTAATTCCTTTCTGAAGTATCTGGATCCAGTTCACAATTTTCCAATGCCTACAGAACCAGCTCTATTTGTTTCTTCTCATCCCCTATGCCAAACTCAAAGATCCCAGCAGCAGGTGAGCAGTGCTCCTTCTTCAGAGGTCTGGATTTCCGTTTGTCATTTTTCTTGGCTTCATTATATTTTCTTCTTACCTGCCTTCTGTTAAAATGATAACTTAAAAAAAATTCCCTTATCTTTTTTCTACTGGTATTAACGTCAATTGCATTTCTATTCTGTTAGTAATTGTGCTTAATTTTTGACAAAAATATTTAACTATGAATTTCTCTAGTACAGTGTACAGTTATTTCAAATTTTTCTCTTTCTCAAGAATATGGTAAAGACCGTAGCATACTCTAATTACCCAATGAAACCCTGCATTTACTTTGCCATTGTTTTTCTACTTTTTTACAAAAAACAGTTATCATTATTTTTCCAAGTTATTTAAATTTATTAATTAATCACTTTCACTGAGGTAGAAGATCACTTGAACTCAGGAGTTCAAGACCAGCTTGGGCAACATGGTGAAACCCTGTCTCTACCAACCCTATCTCTACCAAAAATACAAAAAAAAAAAAAAAAAAAAAAAAGTTAGCCAGGCATGGCATTGCATGCCTATAGTCTCAGCTACTCAGGAGGCTGAAGTAGGAGGATGGTCTGAGCCCAGGAGGTGGAGGTTGCAGTGAGTGGAGATCACATCATTGCCTGTCAGCCTGGGCAACAGAGCCAGACCCTGACTCAAAAAAAAAAAAATCATTTTCTTTGCTCACCTTTGCTTCTAATAGCCCATCTCATCTCTCAGAGGTTGTGTTTCTACTATGGGTGTTATGTTCTATTACTTGTTGTATAGTTGTATAGTCTGAAAAATGTCCTAATTGTAAGCCCACTTAAGAATGGTTATATAGCTAGGTATGAAATTGAAAGTGAACACTTTTTGATACCTTAGTAATTATCAGTTAACATCTTGAAGATATTATTACCTTGTTTCCTGGTTTCTATTACTATATGAAAAATTTGCTGTTACTAATTATTATACACTAGCAGAAATATGCCCTTTTTTCCTCAGGTAACTTCTAAGATTTTTCTCTTTATCCTGAATATCCTACACGTTTACTCTTGTGTGTTTAGAAATGAATTTTTTAAGATTAGCCCGAAAATTATTCATAGCGTATTTTTAATCCAAGATTATGTTTATTTCTTCATTTTAGAAAACTTTCAGCCACTACTGTTTTATTTATTTCTTCTCTGCTGGTTCTTCAAAATTCTTCTTTGGGAACTCATATGAGATGTGTATTTGAGCTTGCCAATTTATCCTCCATGGTTATTAATTGTTATTTCATATTTTTATGTCTTTGCCTTTCTGTGCTTCATTCCAGGTGAACTCCTCTGTAATAACTATCAATTTGTGAAATTTTTTTTGGCAGTGTCCCTCTAGAGTTTATTCTGCATGTTTAATCAAAACATTCTCTTTCTCAGTTTTCCAATTAGCACTTTAAAAATAAGAACCTATTTCTTTATCATTTCTGCTAGCTTTAATAATTTTTAAATATTTAAATATTAATGTTATTCTTCAGGTATATCTTTGCAGATGCTAAACATTTTTAAAGACTTCTGACTATTTCATAAAATTAACTTCATATGACATGAAATTATGAGAGATATTTTCATTATTGATTTTGCTGGATACTATCTGTGTTTGGGAATTTTGGTTTGCAGGCTCAGTTTGCACAGGAGTTTGTTGTCTTTGCTACTGCAGTGGTTGTTATTAATGTGGTGAGTTTTTTTTTAATCTCTTTCTCCCTGTATATTCTCTGTGCTGCTATGATTTGGACTTTTTAATATTGTATTTTCTAATTGCATATCAAATATATAAGAACAAAAATATTTTTTAGAATTTTCATATGCTGAAGCTTTTATAGTCTTTTTAAATTTTTTGTCACTTTCTGGTATATTTTATTCAAATTAATTGTTTAAAATGATAGTTTCTGATGGGGCGGCGTGGCTCATGTAACTTCAACACTTCAGGAGGCCAAGGCGGGTGGATCACCTGACATCAGGAGTTCAAGACCAGCCTGGCCAACATGGTGAAACCCCATATCTACTAAAAACACAAAAATTAGCCAGGCGTGGTGGCAGGCCCCTGTAATCCCAGCTACTTGGAGACTGAGCCATGAGAATCGCTTGAACCCAGGAGGCAGAGGTTGCAGTGAAACAAGATTGTACCACTGCGCTCCAGCGTGGGCAACAGAGAGAGACTCAGTCTCAAAAAATAAATAAATAAATAAAAATAAAATGATAGTTTCTTTCCTGATGTTTATAGCTCTTATTTGTTTTTACTCTTAAGTAGCTGTGTCTGGTATTTATAATACTGTATCAGCCATGGTCTAGTCAGGAAAACAGAAGCCACAAAAAGAATTTAACACAAAGATTGCCTTTGATTGAATTTTCACTGAAGGATGGAGAATGCAAAAAGATAACACTGAGGTAATGTAGAGATTACAATTGCAGGAAGAAGCTGGAGGAATAAAGGGAAGAGATTGGAGTAATTGAAACTTAGAAACTTGGAGGAAGACATCTACAGAGTTGGGCTCCAGGCCTCTAAGTAGGGAGCATCATCATCAGTTGCTGCTATCTCAGGAGCTTAGGGGAGGGGTCTTGTACAGCGGGACCCAGAATTCTGAGGAGAGACATAGGCTGACTGTTCATACCTCTAAATGAGTGGGCTGAGGTTGGCTCTGCATGTTTCAGGAAGAAAGCTGGAGATTGGACCAACCACGACTACTGGAGTGAAAAGTCGTTGCTAGGACAATCCAACAGGAAGAGCAAAACAGGAAGGACTAAATCCCTTCTCTCTGTTCCCACTTTCCAATCCCTTATAGTGCCTCTATTGATAGACCCTAACATTGAGCCATCTGGCAAAACAGAGATGCTTTCTGCAGACTCAACCCCACCATCACAGAGCAGGATATGGAAAAGTAGGCTTAGAGCTGAGAGACAATGGCTTCATAATTGGCACAAACACTTACTAAAGAGGGTGATGATAGGCCATATCTCGGCTTTGTTCCTATATTTAGATATTTGTTTTTAGTCAAGAAGAGATTGATTCTTGACATCTGTGAAAAGAATTATATGGGCCAGGTGAGTTGGTTCGTGCCTGTAATCCCAGCACTTTGGGAGGCTGAGGTGGGAAGATCACTTGAGCCCAAGAGTTCAAGACCAGCCTGGGCAACATGGTTAGACCTTGTCACTACAAAGAAAAAAAATGCTTTTTTAAAAAAATTACAAAATTAGCCAGGCCTGTAGTCCCAGCTACTTGGGAGGCTGAGGCAAGAGGATTGCTTGAGCCTGGGAGTTTGAGGTTAGAGTGAGCTATGATCATGCCATGCACTCCTTGTCTCAAAACAGAAAAAAAAAGAAAGAGAGAGAGAGAGACAGGAGAAAGAAAGAGAGAGAGAAAGAGAAATAAAGAAAAAAAAGAAAAAGAAGGAAGAAAAAAAGAGAAAGAGAGAGGGAGGGAGGAAAGAAGGAAGGAAGGAAGGAGAAAGAAAAAGGAAGAAAGAAAGGAGGAAAGAAAGAAAGAAGAAAGAAAGAAAGAAGAAAGAAAGAAAGAAGAAGAAAGAAAGAAAGAAAGAAAGAAAGAAAGAAAGAAAGAAGAAAGAAAGAAAGAAAGAAAGTAAGAAGAAAGAAAAAGAAAGGAAGGAAGGAAGGAAGGAGAGAGAAAAAGAGAAAGAAAAGGAAGAAAGGAAGGAAGGAAGGAAATATCAATTAACTGTCTTACATGCCTGGAATGTCTTAATAGTTTTCTTAATTGCAGTTTCTGATTTCTTTGATCCCAATGTAATCACTAGACTGGATCTGATTCGCTGTCTAGAGTGGTCCATTTTACAGGCCTTCTTAACATTTGGTTGTCTAACTTAGCTGTAAGTTGGGTTTTCTCAGCTGGTGTACTGTCAGCCTCACTGCATCTCAGCTGTAACAGTTCTACCCTTGACAACTCCCACTGATGTCTCAGGTTTCTCTAAGAACATTTATAGTGCAGCACAGTCTCAGAAGTACAGAGCATTCCTCTTTAATGGTCTTTTTCTTTTTATCTTTTATGAAAGTAGCTAATATCAGTTCATTCAAGGCTCCTTTCAGCAATTCTACCACTGATGCACTGTAGGTGTCTTGTCAGGGTTATTTTTCACTGTTCTGAGTATTTTTATTCATGTTTTCTTTACTATGTTCAGCTCAGAGTGATGTTACTTTGTTTTTGTGGCAAACATTCAACCCCTCATTGTAGTTAATGGAATATATTTATATAACATACCTATCTCACCATGCTGTGCTACGGCTGATTTTGATTTTCTATAGTTTGGTCTATTTAAGTAAGACATATCTGGTTTCCCTATCCATGCAGCAAAACACTAACTTGATTATAAATTTATTTTGTATAATTTAATGTTTAGTTGGCATGATACCCTAAATATTTCACTTGCTCAACATTAGATGGAGACCATTGTTGTTACCATTACCTGGAACTCTCTGCCACCAAAGAACTCTGGCAGCAAAGAATCAATGACAGAAGTAATGGGATATTGAAAAGAGAATCCATCTTTCAGATAAATGCCATGCCTGGATGGTGCTTATGGTGTCCTCCAGCACTGAGGTTCTATGTTCTCTGAGGCACACAGAAACTCTCAAATCCTGTGCAATGCTGTAGTATATTAACTCCTGCTCTTTTGCTTCTCCTTCACCATCTTGGTGTTACTTCAAGTAAATCCTTGAGAGGCAGCATTATCAAATAAGGAAACATTAGTTGTTAAATTGTGGCATCCTAGGTCAATAAAAACCTACTCTAAGATTTGTATTACTTCAAAAACACTCAAACAAGCCTACATGTGCCAGGCCCTCTTGTTCTCTACTTTAAATTTTCCTCAAGCCACCACAGTAAAGACCAGCTTTGCCCCTGGTTTTGACTAGCTTCACAGAGGTACCATCTGACAAAGTCTTGCCTAAAGCACCCACATGTCTCACCTCCCGCTTCCTGCCTGTCACTTGCTGGTAGGCAAGAATTGTGAAAATCGCTTCATTTACGAATGCACAGCCCATAGTGTGGGGGCTTAACACTCCACTAGACCAATGGGGTATGGGAGCCAATGAATAAATGCTTTTCCCTTTGAACCCTGTGCAAAGTTCTGAGATGCATTTCCTCAAAGATCTCATGATCCTCACATGTCATTATCCCATGAGACTGAGAGCTGGTTGCCTCCAGTGATAGCTGTTGGGGAAATACAATTAAAATCAAAATCTCCCAAACCAGAAATCTTCTCTACAGGGGTAACAAAGGAAGAAAACACTTTTACTATTGAATAAGAAACAAACTAGAATACCCTGCACATCACTGGCAATCCACAAGGATTGCAAAGACAGAAATAAAGCTTACCTCCTTACGTACCGACCCATCACATATACGACCCATCACGTACATGTTCTCAAGATAAACAGTAACTCATCCTCAAGTAAGAGGGCTTGACAGCACCATTTGCCACATGTAGTTCATCCTCTTAAATTTATCTTGTAATTGTGGTGACCATCCAGATTAGCTTATTAGCTTTATCCAGTGGAAAAATAAATTTCTCATGTCTTTATGACAAGAGAGAGTTTGGCAAATTAGAGCAAAGAGCCCACCAAAATTAGGCTACTATCTTCCCAAAGGAGATAGAAGAGCTATCTCTTTTGATATTTCAAGAGGACGTCTCTAAATCTTCCTGGATCACAAAGCTGGAAAAAAATGGCCAGCTGACTAAAGCCCAATCTAGTCTAATAAGGGAAACATTTTGAGGAGATGAGAATATAAATTTACAATTATAAATTTTCTAAGGAATGGTGTCTAAGAAAAGGGGGTAGGAAAGAAAAATCATTTTCCTCATTTTCAACAGACAGAACTAAATCTCTTATTTTAAATTTGTATTTGTTCTTACATAATCAATGCAACAATACATCCTTATGCTGGCTTTTCCTCCTTCTCTGTCCACCATTCTTCCCTCACTTCTGCTCCCTGGGGATCATTTAACAAAAACCCATCAACTATGAAAGCCTGCTTAGTGGGAAGTTTCAGGAAAGACGCTCTATAATAAAACACCATAATCAAAACTAAAAGGCAGAAAAAATTGGATAAAATATTTCTCACTAATGAGGGATCAATAATTAATACTTCTAATATATTAAATGAGTGTACAAATAAGAAGAATACTAACCCCCAAAAGAAAATTATAAATTTTAATTATCTTTTTTCCATCAGTTTTTAAATATTTTAAAAGGCAATATTTAATTTAATCAAATCTAATATTCATTAATAGTAAGATGCACTGTATGTTATAAGCCATTATAAAAGGAAAAATGCATATTAAACCAGAGCCAATAACCCATTTTTTCACTTAATGTGCATTTTTCATTTCATTCCCTGTATTCTTCAGCTCCAGAATTTCTGTTAAGTTCTGTTTAGTTTTATGATTCCTCTATTTTTATTGAACTTCTTATTTTGTTCATGTGTTAGTTTTTCTGATTTTTCTGTTGTTGTTGATTTGTCTATCTGTATTCTCTTGCAGCTCACTGACATGCCTTATAATAATGCAAATTCTTTGTCAGGCAATTCATAGATCTTCATCTCTTTGGAGTTGGTTCCTGGAATATTATTGTCCTTCTTTGGTGGAGTCATGTTTACTTGACTTTTTCATGTTTCTTAAGTCTTACATTGCTGTCTTTGCATTGAAGAAGCAGACACCTTCCAGTCTCTACTGACTGGCTTTGAGAGAGAAATGCCTTCAGTAATCAACCAAGCTAGGGATTCTGAGACTCTTAGACCTTTTCTATAAATGCATCTGCTCCACACCTCTTGTTCCCTGTGCAGATGAAGTGGAAATTCTTAGGGTCATAGACCTTGTTTTGATCCCATAAAGCCAGGCCAGGGATTGAGAGCCTCCTGTTTGTTTTGCCTAGGGCAGTGTTCTGAAATGCTCAAGTTTGTGTGCCTTCTCCCAGTCCTGCAGAGTCAAGTTGGTTGTCTGTATGACACACTTGCACTTGCCATCTGCAGGGGACACTCAGGGAGCCAGCCTGCCAGAGGAAGGCTGAGGCATGTGGAGCATTTGGGATGATGCGGGCCAGCTGAGGCAGAGGGGTTTCACAGGTGAAATTTTCCAAGTGGCTGGTGGGTGGCTTCCTAATAGACTTCACATAGCACTCAGTAGAGTCCCTGACCTCTCTTCCCTGTTTCTGGCATCTCTCAGCCTCTCAGCTGTACTGATTACCTCAGTATTCTGGATGAGATGAGAAAGAAGTTAGCCTCTTGGGCACCATCCTGCATGGCAGGGGAATTTGGGTGCTCACTTGGAAAAGAGGTGATGTGGGTAAAGTGAAACTGTTTTTCTTACCCTCTTCAATGGATCTATCCTCAATTTTTTTTTGCTCTAATGGTGTGCTGGAACATCTCTGCTGGACTCACAGATTCTCACAAGGGTCCACGGATAATTGTCAAAATTGATGCTTCTGCAGGGAGATGATGGTAGAAAGCTTCTATTCCACCATCTTGCAGTGAGAAACCTGGCTCCCGTCATATCATCCTCCTGTTCAATCATTCAATTCCAGTATACATGGATAGCAGTATCAGAATTATTATCCTACTCCTATGGGAAAAAACTTTATCAACAAGAATACGATATTTATGTACAGTTTCTTTTGCCTTTATTCATAGGTACTCCACTTGTTCCCAAAGTTACTTAGGTCGGCACCTGTTTCCCCCAGCCCCTTCAGTGGGATTCCTTCATACACATGTATTATGGTTATATTATTTTTCTTACATTCTTTGTTAAATGATTTTTGCATACATCAAAGTCCATTTTTTGCATTGTACAACACTATGAGTTTTGACAAATTCATAATATGGTGTATCCATCATTACAGTATAATACAGGATATTTTCACTGCCCTAAAAACATCCCTTGTGCTTCATCTTTTTAAATGCTCCCAACCCGCTTGAATCCTTGACAACCACTGATCTCTTTACCAGACTGTACCATATACGTAGAATCATATATCACTTTCTCAGACTGGTTTCTTTCATTTAGCCATATTTCCAGAATATACATTATACGTAGAATCATATATCACTTTTTCAGACTGGTTTCTTTCATTGAGCAATATTCCTTTGAGATTCATTCACATATTTGTATGGCATAACAATGCATTCCCTTTTATTTTGGAATAGCATTTCGTTGTATGAGTGTGCCATAATATGTTTATCTATTTACCAACTGAAAGGCATGTACATAAATATTGAAAGGCATTGGTTGCTCCCAGTTTTAGATGAATCTGCTATAAACATTCATGTACATGTTTTTAGGTGGATATGAGTCTTCAAATACCCGAGAGTGTGATTAGTGGATCCCAGGGTAGGGTAAGACTATGTTTAGCTTTGTAAGAAGCTGCCAAAATGTCTTCCAATGTGGCTGCAACATTTTGCATTTTCATCAGTGACAAATGAGCATTCTTGTTGATTCACATCCTCTTCAGCAAAATTTACCCTGGCTATTTAAACCAAATGTGATTTTATTACAGGATAGCAGAAAGCTCAGAGCATTCATCTCTGAGAGCACTAAATCCTAGGCCCTGTGGCTCACTGCCTGGAGCAATGCCCACTTGTGCCATAGAAACTGCTCTAGCAAAAGTGACAGCCACCATTGCTCAGTGTGAGGTCTGCACAGAGGTGCTCCTCCATCACAGCCCTCAAAATCCACATGCTTTCGCACCCACCCCTGCCAGGCAACCCACACCCCTGTGCATGATGGCCTACTTACGTCACCCACTTCCTCTGAGGCTGTCACTGGGTGTATCTGAATCTATGTCCCAAGTTTGTAACTGTAGCCCAAAGGCACCTGTGAACAAGAGTCTTCTGGCTTCTGCCTTGCAAAGCTAGAACTCAAGAAAATGGTAAATTACCAAATTATCCAAATATAGGGATGGTGTTCAAAGACGTTCTACATCTTTGACACCTGTGCATTATAGACTGTCACTGCAATGCATAATAGCAAAAACACTGGGATGCAACCTAAATGTTCAGTAAAAGGCCATGATCAAACAAGATGCAAACTAGCTGTGAGAAAACATATCATGAAGCCAGAAAAAGTTATGTTTTCCAAGGATTTCTACTGATTTTGAAATACAGTATACTCATGCTATGAGGCTATAGGGAATAAAGCAGTATCCAATTCTGTATGCAGATAATCCAACTTCAAAAACAAAATTCTGTGTATGCATAGAATGAAGCCTGAAGAATATAACACAAAATACTGTGCCTGCCTATATGCACCCTCACCATCCAATAAGGGCCCCTCGGCTGTGGCATGGTGGAAAAAAAAAATACTGATGATGGGTTCCACTAAGTCAATTTTACTTTTCTTCTTACTCGTTTTTTAATTTTCTGTTTTTCTACAAGGTATTAATTAGAAGGAAAAAAAGCACAGCGTGGCTAGGAATGGTGGCTCACACTTGTGGTCCCAGCACTTTGGGAGGCTGAGGCAGGCAGATCACCTGAGGTGAGGAGTTCGAGACCAGCCTGGCCAACATAGCAAAACCCTGTCTCTACTAAAAATACAAAAAATTAGCTGGACATGGTGGTGCACACTTGTAATCCCAGCTACTCAGGAGGCGGAAGCATGAGAATCACTTGAACATGGGAGGCAGAGGTTGCAGTGAGCCAAGATCGGGCCACTGCACTTCATCCTGGGTGACTGAGCAAGATTGACTCAAAAAAAAAAAAAAAAATGTTATCCTCTCTCTACCCAAAAGATTTTCATATACAAAAGATTTCATAGTCCAAAAGAAGATGCCATTCCCTCATTGAAATATAATTTACTTAAAAGTTCTCATAGATTTAAAAATCAATTATAACAGATTCTTTAAAGGAAAAAGAAGTTTTGGCATTCTTTATCAGCATATCTAATTGATTTGAATTTCTCCACTACAGAAAGTTTGACTCAAGCTCTTACTTGCCAGATATAAGATATGGGTAAGCTGCTGTGACAAAAGGATTCTAAAAGACAGTGACTTTAAAGACTGAAAATTTTATTTATTTCTCAAGTGATAGCCCAGAGGTGAGCAGTCCAGGATTCGCAGGGTGGCTCTGCAGTATGAGGTTATTCCATGACTTGGGTTCCATTTCTCTGCTGTCTCTGCCACCTCCTAGGGCACCGTCCTCATGGCATGGTTGAAGCTGATTCACCTCCATTCACATCCCTGAACCTACAGAAAGGAGGAGAGAGAAACTTGAAGTCTCATCACTTCGTCTCTGAGAGGATGACTCAGAGATCATTCAGAGCACTCCTGTTCACATCCCATCTGCTCAGGCTTAGTTACATGGCCACAACTAGCTGCAAGAAGGCTGGGAATTTTTGGGTAGCCATGTTTCCTGCTAACACTCAGAGGTTCTATCCCTACATGCAAGACAAGGAGAATGGGCCAGCGCAGTGGAGCACCGCTGCAGTCCCAGCTTCTCAAGAGGCTGACGTGGGTGGCTTACTTGAGCCCAGGAGTTCGAAACCAAAATAGATGTGTCAGGAAAAAATAACAGAAAAGAAAGAAAGAGAGGTGGGGGAAGGAAGGAAGGAAGAAGGGAAAGAGGGAGGGAGGGAGGGAGGGAGGAAGGAAGGAAGGAAGGAAGGGAGGGAGGGAGGGAGGGAGGGAGGGTGGGTGGGTGCTGGGGAACAACTTGGCATCTCAGCTCTGAATATCCAGCTCCAGAGTGGGCCTCCAGCAGCCAAAGCTCTGACTCACACCTGTCAACATCGAGGTCCTCTTTCCTACACCCCTGCTTCCTGTTTCCCCCTCCCAGCCTCAAAGAATCTACTTCACAAAACCATTCTCTTCCTAAATCCTTAATCTCCAGACTCTAAGTCTTTCCTTTCTTGGACATACAGCGAATTCCCTTTAGGGCACAGACCTTGGATGAATCATTTCCAGGGTGTCCAGCTCAGTTCTGGAACATCCTCTTCTATTATTTCAAACAGTAAAAACAAGCAAGTGGCTCTCCCCGTGAGTGGTGAAAGGAGAGCTCAGGCTTCCAGAGGATGAGAGAAAGTGTTTCATTTCTTCCAGATGGGTCTAGAACAACAAAAACAAATTGAAGATGAATATTAATAGATCTCTATCCTACATTAAATCACGAATACATCTCTATGTTACAAATGTGTTATGGGCTGAATTGCTCCCCATCCCCCCACCCACCACCATTTATGTGTTGAAGTCCTAACCCCTGATACCTGACTAGGACCTTATTTGGAGACAGGATCTTCACATAGATAATTAAGTTAAAATGAAGTCATTAGGGTGGACTTAATCCAACTCGCCTGGTGTTTTAAGAAGGGGAGATTAGGAAACAGACCCAGAGAGACCCCCACCTGAAGACAGGCAGGAAGCTACCTACAGACTCAGGAGAGAGACCTCAGAGGACACCAAGTCTATGGACACCCTGATCTCAGCCTCAGCCTCCAGATGGTGACAGAATCGATTTCTGCTATGAATCCACCACATGGGATACATATACTATAGGTGCCCAGTCTGTGGTACTTGGTTATAGTAGCCCTAGAAAACTAATACCATGTGATTTCTGGGCATAATACAGACATTTAGCAGGAGGCTTATAAATATTTGCTGATTTATAATTATTGATTATTAATGGAGGGATTTAGCTCAAGAACTAGGGGCAATGAATCGACTTCCTGCTAAAACTGGTCCAGGCAAGCTGAAGACCAAGGCCAAGGACAGAGCCTCGCTGAAAAAGGCTCAGGGAGCTTGAGAAAATGTGATCAAGGAGAGCGTCTTTGTCACTGAGACTGTCTGATAATTACTCATGACAAGCAGCTGCTGTAAAATCTTTATCATTCAATTTATTTCCATTCCTCTGGAAGTAATCTTAAAACAGCCTCATTTTCCAAGAGAGAGAAAAAAAAAAGGCAATCCAACACTTCAGGTCAACGACCTGCACACTCTACCAAGAGAACAGGAAAGCACACCTGGAGGTGGCCGGTGTGGAGTTCAAGCTGATGGCACAGCCCGAGCAATGGTGATCTTGGACCTGACTGGGCTGGACAACCGTCTGTGTTCAGAAGTTCTTCAGGTCATTTTGAACAATGCAGAGAAGTTAGACAGCATGGGAGCCCCCAAGGCTGACCCTGGCCAAGAAAAGCCCAAAGATTGTTTTAATCCAGACCGTTGCTATGTCTGCTCCTTTTCTGTCTGTCACCTCCTTTTAGTCACAGCAGCTGTGGGACATTTCTCTAGGAAGGCAGCAGCACCCTGTTTCACTGGAACATGTATTTGTGTGAGGTGAGAATGCTGTGTTCACAGCAAATGTGGCAAAAACAGTGGTGGTGTGTTTTTTTCCCCAAAACTTCACTGTTTCTCAGAAAGCTATTTATGAAAAAGACTTAAAACCTAATAGGAATGGGATGGGGTTATAGAAACACTTCCTTTGCACCTCTACATATCCCTAGGACTAAAGCCAAGCTGTGAGAAAAACAAATAAGGATAAACATGAAATGAATGTTAAGAATCCCCATGTTCCATGATTTCCACTCTTTTTATTTTTATTTTTAATTTTTATTTATTTATTTTTGAGTCAGAGTTTCACTCATCACCCAGGCTGGAGTACAACGGCGTGATCTCGGCTCACTGCCGTCTCTGCCTCCTGGGTTCAAGCGATTCTCCTGCCTCAGCCTCCCAAGTAGCTGGGATTACAGGCACCTGCCACCATGCCTGGCTAATTTTCGTATTTGTAGTAGAGACAGGGTTTTACCCTGTTGGCCAGGCTGGTCTTGAACTCCTGACCTCAGGTGATCTGCCTGCCTTGGCCTCCCAGTGTTGGGATTACAGGCGTGAGCCACTGCAGCTGGCCAGTTGATTTCAACTCTTAACCAGATTTGAATCACCTGGGGAATTTGAACTCTGCACCTGTTAGGGCTGCACTCCCCGAGATTCTGATTCAATTATCAAGGGAGGGGCACTCTGAGCTTTTAAAAGAAAACACATATTAAACCTCCCTCCAGGTGACTTTCATGTCCAACTAGGTTCAAAATATTGATCTGTTTTACCCTCTATGCTTTGTAGATGAGGAAACTGAGGCCCAGCGAAGAGGAGTAAACTGTGAAAGGCCACCCAGCTAATTAGTGGCCAAGCCAAAAATAAAACTGGCATTCTGCAGCACTGTAGACTTGAAGAAGTTTACTTAACTTCACCTGGTAACTTCAGTTGGCACGCCTGTTTACTTACAGTGTTAGAAAATCAGGAACAAAATCTAGACACTTTTAACTAGTATTGATCTCACATTTGGAGTGACATTTGAATGGGGACTGATTTTACAGGTGGTCAGTTATTTATTGAAGATTTCCTGATATAACAACAAAAAAAAAGGCTTCCTGGTATAGTCCTTAAAAAATGGTAGCACATGGGAACAATAGGCACCATGGGTTACTGGAGAGGAGGAGGGGAGAGGCATGGGTTTAAAACCTTCCTGTTGGGTGCTATGCACACTGGCTGTGTGCAATATATCCATGTAACAAACTGCACAGGCACCCTGTGTCTAAAATAAAAGTTGAAATTGTAAAAATAATCAAAAACAACAAAAACTGGTGACAGCGGGCGCAGTGGCTCACACCTGTAATCCCAGCTCTTTAGGAGGTTGAGGCAGGTGAATCACCTGATGTCAGAAATTTGAGACCAGCCTGATCAACATATTGAAACCCCGTCTCTACTAAACATACAAAAATTAGCTAGGCGTGGTAGTGGTCTACTCGGAAGGCTGAGGCAGCAGAGTCACTTGAATGCGGGAGGGGGAGGTTGCGGTGACCCGAGATCGCACCATTGCACTCCAGCCTGGCAACAAGAGCAAAACTCCATCTCAAAAACTAACAGTGTGATGACTTAAATAATAATTGCTCAGATAATGAGAATACCCTACACCAGGTGATATGTTGTCCTTGTGAATTAACGTGGAAATGGACACCTACCGTATTTGAGAGCAGAAAAGCAGGCTTAGAATTCCACCCATCCCTGATGACTATTCTCTGCCTAGAACGCCTCTATGATAACAGACTCACACCCCTGAATATAAGGTTTGGCACATCATGGGACTGGATCAGTCATGATGCCCTGTCCTTGGAGGTTGGTAATGGGGTCATCCTTCTCCCAAGAGTGAAAGCTCCGTTTCTGCATGAGTCGTTTCTCAGCTCCCGTGGTGTCCAGCAGTTGTCCATACAGACTGGATCCAGCTGAGCTGCCTGGAAACCGGAGCTGGTAGTCACAACTGAAAGGGTTATTTAGTAATATCCCCTCTGCCTTAAGGACTCAGTATCTGTGGGTGGAATCTTTCTCAGGTTTATCTACTGCCTGGCAGCCACAGCAGTTATAGCTATTTGACATCTTGATGGCTGTCTCTGTCCTGTGCTTTTATCAAAAGAGGCTGAGTAGTGGCCTTCCCAAGGAAAAGGAGACGGGGATGTGTTTTGAGGACAGAAACTAGAGCCTCGAATACTCCAGCTCCCTTTGACTATATGTTGAAGGAACAGAGCAAAGACATTTGGGCCCTGTTGGGGCCCAGAAAATGACATCCTAAGTAAAGGCCTAAGAAGCAGCATCAGACGCAGTCTCTCCCTGACCTTCTCCTGCCCTCCTGACCCTCCTCCTTCATTCTCTCCTGAGGCAAGTGATAGAAACCAGAATCTGTCTGCCCCAGGGTGGGCAAAAGCCCTTTCCCCCAAGGCCAATCATAAAGTCCAAAAATATGACTGTAATCCCTACCCCTTTGCCTTTCTGTGTGATACTGGCCATAAAGAAATTAAGACCCTCATTCCAGAAGGGTCCTTCCCCATACCAGAGAGATGCAGAGAATGCCTCACAGAGAGGCCACGGAGAATCTAAACAGACAGGCCTCACAGGCTCTCCCCACCCAGCCTATTATTAGCATTAGACCACAGCCTTTCTGTCCAATCCCCTTTCTACACGCCTGTCCATACTTCACTAAACTAACGCATAAAAACAGATCGTTTTCCCTGTATCTTTTGGTCAGTCATTCTGAAGGCTCACATGTCACATAAAACTGTGATCAAATAAACTTGTGCTTTTCTCGTTAACCTGTCTTTGGAATCAGGTGTGTTGGTTACCCTTATGGTGCGGAGGAAAGAAATTGCCCCTTTCTCCCCCTGCAGCCCCATCCCTCAGTTTAGAATGATCTGAATCCTTTAGGCTACAGTTGCTCTGCTGCCCAAAAGGGATTTGATAGTGTTTAATACTATTTCTTGGAGGCTCTAGGATAGAACTGAGTTTCCACACTAGATTCAACAGACTAAACCGAAATGGAGTTACCCACGCTGAAGTTTCCCACTGAAACTAAGTTGTTTATCTGACTTTCCAAAAAATCAGGAGCCAGAGAGAGGTTATAGCCAAATCCCCAAACAGGCCAGTTTGAGTCAGCATGGTAAAGAATTTACGTCTGCTTTAACCTTTACAAGGAAAAGTAACTTTGCAATTACCAATCTGCTTTTTGTTTTCTGTTTCTGCTTTCTTAGGCCTTTTCTGTCTCTAAAGCCAATCTCTGCTTGGCTCATCAAAACACTCTTATAGAATGAGATGTTGCCCAATTCTAGAATTGCAAATAAATGCCAGATCTTAAAAAAGATTTTTAAGCCCCCTAGGTGCGTTGATTCATGCCTATAATCCCAGCACTTTGGTTAGCTAAGGCAGGCAGATCACTTGAGCCCAGGAATTCAAGACCAGCCTGGGCAACATGACAGAACCCCATCTCTTTAAAAAAAAAAAAAAAAAAAAAAACGGAGGGATCCAAGATGGCCAATTAGGAGCAGCTCAGGATTGCAGCTCTCAGCAAAAGCACAGAGGGTGAGTGGACACCGCATTTCCAGATGGATGTTTCTTGCCCACAGACCAGGAGATTCCCAGGCGGAGGAGCCCCATGGGTCGCCAGCATGGTTGGTTTGGCCGGCACAGCTGTTTTGGCCTGCATGGCTATTTTGCCAGTGCCCCAGCACGGCGGTTCTCCATACAAAATACAGGGGTCCAGGCGCCATTTTAGCTGGCGATTGGAGCTCCTGGGAGACAAAGTCGCCCATTCAGCTGATTAAAAAAGGGACTGAAACAGGAAGCCAGGCCAGGAGATTCCCGGGCAAGAAAAGCGCCATGAATCTCAGCACAGCCAGTGCAGTGGGTCACCTCACAGGAAATTGCACAGATCCCAGCACCTTTTCAACAGGCGACTGGAACACCTGGGAGACAGTCGACCGTTCAACTAAAAAAAAAAAAGACTCAGAGGCAGGGAGCCAGGTGATCAGGCTTGGCTGGTCCCACCCCCACAAAAAAACAGCAATCAGAAACGCTCTGGATTGAGAGTTTCACAGCAAGCACAGCTGAACCCGGGATGGTCCAGCTCTGTGGGAAAGGGGCATCTGCCATTACCAAGGCAGTCCACCACTACGGAGGTAGTTTACCATTGCTGAGGCAGCACGCCATTGCCGAGGCAGCCCGCCATTACAGAGAGAGTCCACCATTATAGAGGTGGGCCGCTATTGCTGAGGCAGTTCTAACTACACCCGTATAAACAGCACTGCAGGGAAGTTCACACAGCAGCTGGGCAGAGCCCACAGCAGCTCAGCAAAGCCCCTGCAGGCACACAGTGACTAGGCTGCCTCCTCGCTGGGCAGGGCAGCCCTGAAAAAAGGCAGCAACACAACTGAAACTCATAAATAAAGCCCTAACTCCCTGGGACAGAGCACCTGGGGAAAAAAAGGGGGAGTAGTTTATGAGTTCTGCTGCAGCAGACTGACACATACCTGCCTAGCAGCTCTGAATGAGCAACAGAGCTCACAGCTCAGCACTTGACCTCCTATAAAGGACAGACTGTCTCCTCAAGCAGCTCCCTGATCCCGTACATCCAAAGAGTCACCTCATAAAGGAGAGCTCAGACTGACATCTGGTGGATATCCTTCTGGGACAAAGATAGCAGAAGAAGAAACTGGTAGCAAACTCTTACTGTTCTGCAGCCACTGCAGGTAATCCCCAGGCAAGCAGGGCCTGGAGTGGACCTCAGCAGTTCTACATCAGAGGTGCCAGACTATTAGAAGGAAAACTAAGAAACAGAAAGAAATAACTTCATCATCAACAAACTGGAGGTCCACTCAGAGACCCAATCTGAAAGTCAACAACTACAAAGACGACAGGTGGATAAATCCACAAAGATGGGAAGAAAACAGTGCAAAAAGGATGAAAACACTGGAAACTGGAACACCTCTCCTCCTACAAGGGATCACAACTCCTCACCAGCAAGGGAACAAGGCTGGATGAAGAATAAGTGTGATGAATTGACAGACTCAGGCTTCAGAAGGTGGGTAATAAGAAACTCCTCAGAGCTAAAAGAACATGTTCTAACCCAATGCAAAGAAACTAAGAACCTTGAAAAAATATTTGACGAAATGCTAACTAGAATAAACAACTTAGAGAGGAATATAAGTGAATTGATGGAGCTGAAAATCACAACACAAGAACTTTGCGAAGCATACACAAGTTTCAACAGCTGAACTGACCAAGCAGAAGAAAGCATATCAGAGGTCGAAGATCAACTCAATGAAATAAAATGAGAAGGCAAGATTAGAGAAAAAAGGGTAAAAAGGAATGAACAAAGTCTCCAAGACATATGGGACTATGTGAAAAGACCTAATCTACGTTTGATAGGTGTACCTGAATGTGATGGAGAGAATGAATCCAAGCTGGAAAATACTCTTCAGGATATTATCCAGGAGAACTTCCCCAACCTAGGAAGGCAGGCCAATATTCAAGTTCAGGAAATACAGAGAACACCACAAAGATATTCCTCAAGAAGAGCAACCCCAA